>JAODUE010017057.1:0-17447 GCA_027564755.1 Amblyopsis hoosieri
CTCTCTCTCTCTCTCTCTCTCTCTCTCTCTCTCTCTCTCTCTCTCTCTCTCTCTCTCCCCCTCTCTCTCCCTCTCTCTCTCTCCCTCTCTCTCTCTCCCCCCCAGATGTGGCTCATATGTCCTGCCGTGACACAGTACACACTTTGTCTTGCACAGACACACAATGTAATAATGCCCAATTTCATTCTCTCGGTGGCAGCCACATGGTAAATATGTTATTGTACACTGTTGGTCCTGGGTTGTCTGGATGAAGTGGAGGGAGGTTGTCAGGGGAGCTAGAAGAAGCAGTAGTCGGAAATTCAATATGCCTGTTTTCATTCTGCAGAGCAATGCTTACACATGCGCTGGGAAGCTAATTATAACACGTATTATCGAGTTTTCTCTGGCAAGGAATGCAAAAATTAGATGAGGATAGGAAACACAACATGGAGATTTGAGTAGGAAGAACACAAGAAATATATTTAAAACACATAGATTCTCTAAAGACAAAGAGGAATATTTTGTGTCTGTGTGTGTGTGTGTGTGTGTGTGTGTGCGTGCGTGCGTGCGCGCGTGCGTGTGCATGTGTCTGTCTAAGGGTGGTGGTAAGGATGAAGCAGCACTAACAGAATGCAGGAGGTGGAAGCGTTGACAGAGCTGAGGTTTTAATTGGCTGCCTGGAGACAAACGCTTCAGGCGTAGGCATTATTATGCACGGGCATCGGCGGGAAGATCACAGCACATCCTGACAATGAGGTTTTCTCAGCCATCCTTCCCGCCGCTCCCTGTTGACGCACACTCACCCACAACCCAGACAGTCACGAGGGCAGGACCGGAACTGCAGGAACGTCAGGAGAGTCTCTGTTGTGTGTTTATACAGTGTTCTCCTACACGCTTAATGTAGTCAGTTGTACTGTAAGGTCTCACACAGCAGCATTGTGTTGTCTCAAGTGCAACTGAGTGATTGGTGTGTATCGTAACAAAATGTGGAAAAGGTGAAGCGCTGTGAATACTTTCCAGATGCACTGTATGTGCCTTCTTATATAGTTCTATGGTAGGCTATGTGCGCAGTAAACTGGTATTGCATTGTTTGGATAACCAGAAACTGGTATTGCATTGTTCTGCATTGATCACTACAGTAGTGTGGTAAATAGGAATGCATAGCCCCTAGTGTTTAAGCATTCTCTCTCTCTCATTCTCTCTCTCTCTCTCCCTCTCCCCATCAGAGTACCCATGCTCGGGCATGCTAGGCATGGTGTCGGGCCTGATCAGCGACGCCCAGATCACAGCCTCAGACCACGCCGACCGGAACTGGCTGCCGGAGAACGCTCGCCTGCTGACCAGCCGCTCGGCGTGGACGCTGCCTACGGAGCCCAACGCCTACGGCAACAAGTGGCTGCAGGTGGACCTGGCCGAGGAGAAGCTGCTGAGCGGCCTCGTCATCCAGGGCGGGAAGTCCCGGGACCACAAGGTGTTCATGAAGAGGTTCCGCCTGGGCTACAGCAACAACGGCCACGACTGGAAGATGGTGCAGGACGCCAATGGAAACAAGTCAAAGGTGAGGCCACACAGTACAATGCACAGACAGTCGGCCATTTTGTTTTAAACTATCTTTTTGAATGGTAAATGGCATTTATATATCGCTTTTCAAACCTTCCGGCCACTGAAAGCGCTTTACGGTATACATTCACCCATTCACACACACTCATACACCAATGGTGTTGATGTCAGCCATGCAAGGACACACCTGACCACCGGGGGCAGTCAGGGGTTAGGTGTCTTGCTCCGTGACACCTCGACACTTGGGGAGCAGTTAGTGGGGTTCGAACCAGCGACTTCTCGACCACCTGTCGCCCCGCCCTTCACACTGCGCCACAGTTGAACTCGAGGACTCGAAGCCACCGGCAGTTATTGAGGTTTTTGGCACATCAGCACATGAAAACACAAATAGATAAATGTACAGTTACCAAGTGAATAACTAATAATAACTAACTAAATGTTACTATTTTAAAAGATTGAGCTAGTGATGCTGAAAAAAGATTGTCGATATTTGAAGGCAGGGGTAATGTTGTGCGAGTAGAGAGAAGAGCTTTACAGTGTAGAAACACCAGAACATTTTTTCAGCCCGCACACAAAACGGGAAGCTAGTGGGCCGTGAAGAGATATTCTCTGAATTTGACCCCAAAAAAAGTGTTACCATGCAAACACTGACTACACCTTTAATCGTGACCCAACTCTCGGCCACGTACTTCTCCTAAAACCGACTCAATGTCCCAGAGAAAGTATTGCTTGGGCCCAGGAGTTACAGGAATCCGAAACAAGATCATACTTGCACCACTATTTCAAACAAATTGCAGCCGCGTGTTTTTACCGCTGTGTAAAAATTATGCTAACGTCTGCCTCGGCAAATCAAAATCTAAATAGCGCTGATTCAGAATCCAACATGTCGTGGTCTTTTCTTTTGCCAGAGAGCAGCGCTCTGCACTCTGGAGTCATTCACCAGTCGTGGCGAGTCAATTTCAGCAGTACTTTAAGTCACATTAGGATAAACATCTCGAGACGTGCGTCTGACTCCCGCGAGTTCCCTCGCGCTGCTTTATATTCCGCGCAACGCTCGCAGCTCAGACCTTTCAGTGGATCCTGCAGAATCTCCAGGGAGGGGAGAGGAGAGGAGAGGGTTTAATGGGAAAGAATACAGGAGAAGACAGACCTGAGACACAACCTCAAACGGCAACCGAACGTCGCAGAGGAGCTCAGCTTTGATTATACCAAAACGGGAGGTGCTCCTGCATACCTGTAGCCTCTCGAGCCAATTCCATATAATTCCCAGCCATATATGGGAACACAAACATGCACACGATGTGTGCCTAATTAACAAGCACTCCTGACAGGGTATGCGGCCCAGATGGCTTGATAGTAGACTTACGAAGGGCGCGAGGCAGATCCATAGCCTCTTAACCACGTCTTTCTCCGTCCTACTTGCCAGCATCAAAGGAGCACCGCATCGTTCATGGAATGACGCCCTTTAATCCACTCCCATCAATCCTCTATCTCCAGTTTCTCTCTCTTCTTTTCATTTATCCCTTTGGTTGAATTGGGAGGCGGATCTGCGGCTGAGTTGGGGGGGAGGGCTGAAGCAGCGTTTGACAGAAGAATGCATGTCTTGCTGTCTTTTGCCCCACACACACACATACACACACACGTCTGTCCGCCAGCCTTTTACAAGAAAGAGATCTGGTCATCTGTAGTGTCCCCTCATCCCTTTCAGCTTCTGCTTGTTAGATGGCAGGGGTACATCCGCCACAGGGCACCGCCACTACAGAACGCTGTGTCACTCACACTAGATCAGCAGCGTTGGGCTTTATGTCCTTTATGTGCCACTAAATCACTCTTTTGTGCTCTCTCCTCTCCTCCCCCTTTCATCTCCCCCTCTCTCCCTCCTCTCCTCTCCCCTCTTCTCCTCTCATGTGCCCGTTCTTCTTCTCCCCTGTTCTCCCCCGTTCTCCTCCTCTCAACCCTCATCTCCCCTCCTCTCCTCTCCTCCCTCCTCCTCTCCTCTCCTATTCCCTCATCTCCCCTCCCCTCCTCTCCTTTCCCCTCATCTTCCCTCCTCTCCCCTTCCCCTCCTCTCCTCTTTCCTCCTCTCCTCTGCCCTCCCCTCCTCTCCTCTCCTCTCCTCCTCCTCTCCTCTCAGGTGTTTGAGGGCAACATGAACTATGACACTCCAGAGGTCAGGACCGTGGGGCCTCTGCGGACGCGTTTCGTCAGGATCTACCCAGAGAGAGCTGCCATAACCGGGATGGGGCTGAGGCTGGAGCTCCTTGGCTGTGAGATCCAAGGTAGGGGTAAGGACACACGCCAGACCACACACACACACACACACACACACACGCGCACACACGCACACACACGCACACACACACGCACTGGTCGGCAGGCCAGGCATTTAAAGGCGTGTGAGAGGAGGCATCCCCTATGTTGGTCCCCACACAGGCCGGCCAGCCCCTGTTCCGTTCTCCCCCCGCCCGTAAGAGGGACCCCACGTGTCTCGTCTCCACGGCAACATCAGAGCAGAGCACTCACAGTGATCAAATGAAAGCCCACCTGGCCCCGCAGGATTATAGCAGATTGCCCCCCCGCCCCTCTCCCCATCACACTACACACCTCCACACTTTACTCTCCATCTTGCTTCTTCTTGGAACAAGCGCGCCTTGCTATCTTTAAAATTACCCTTATATTGTGCCAGTTACTGCGTGTGTGTGTGTGCGCGTGCGTGAGTGTGTGTGTGTAGGTGTGTGTGTACAGTATATATATATTCTGGTCTCTCCTCCAAAGCTCATTTAGAGTATAAGCAGCTCAGCAATATAGCGTCATGCTACAGCAGACTAGCTCTAAGTGGATTTGCATATTGTATTTCAGTGAGGCAGTGGGCCCAACCCTGTTGTAAGCCATGAAACCCCACGACAGCTTTAGTCAGATGATAATGCTTGTTTTCACCGTTAATGCAGAACAGACACCCACGCTCACACACACACACACACACACACACACACACACACACACACAAATGCATATGCATAAACGGAAAGCTTTTTAATCGCTACTGGCTACAGGTATGCAAATGCTTAACCACACACACAGGTGCTCTGTATATGCGTGTGTGTGTTTGAATTTGCGTGCGTGCGTTTGCGTGCGTGTGCATTGTGGTATGTGTTGTGGACCCCAGTGGGAGTGCTAAATCCTAATTTCAGTGCAGAGTTTCTCCACAATGCTGCGCTGACCCCATCCCCCGACCTCCCACACCCCGAATGTGACAAGAGCTGATCAGCCTCATATTTCATCTGGGAGAGGACGAAATACAGGGAGGGAGAGGGGGAGAGAGAGAGAGTGGAAGAGGGGGATACACACACACACACACACACACACACAAAACCTCTATATTTCTCTGCCTTTTGCTATTTCCACTTTCTTTCTCTCTCCATTTTGTTTTTCCTTCTGCCTCTTACCCCGGTTCTAGGGAAGCCTGATAACCACCATTAGCATAAACGCACACACACACACGCACACACACACGCACGCACGCATGCAAACGCACACGCACGCAAACACACACACACGCGCACGCACGCACGCACGCAAACACACACACACGCACGCACACCGCCAGCAGAGCACGGAGCAGACCTCTGGTCATGCGTGCCCACATCCAAAGCTAGCCCCGCTAGCTGTAATGACAGGCTCCCCTATAGCACCACCGTAGGGAGGGGGAGGAGGGCAGGGGGTTGCCCCGCCCAGATCCGCTCGCTCCAGCTGCGGACCCGTTGCTCTCTCGGTGTTCCACACCAAGCCCCAAGCACCAGGCCAGAGCGCCTAGCTCTATTTATACAGTACAAACCTCTGCTGCTTGATAGATAGATGGATGGAGGGCCTCTAACGGCCCAGGCCCCGGTTGGAGCCAGCGGTCCTGACAGTGGGAGGAGCTGAAGAGCAATCTCCTTTTGACTCATTTTAACAACAAATAAAAAAGTCCTGCTAAATGTACAGATTGTATGTGAAACAGCACTATGTTTTTGTTGTCACTCATTTAGGTGTTCCTCTAGTCGCAGGCCATCCAGATGTGTTGAAACTTGTTACGGCCTGGCTCAAAAGCCGTAAACTAAACAGAACACAAATCCGCAAATTAACATACATTAACTAAACTTAACCTAACCAAACAACAAATGTCATGTGTGGTGGCAGGAGGGTCAGAGAGTGAATAGTGTGCTGGGAGCACATAATAATATAATACATATAATGCCAGGCCAGGTGATGCCAATTAAGGATAATGAAGTTCCAACCACATCCAGGCCAGGGATGTCACAAAAATGAAGTGTTACATGTGCCTTCCCTCTCTCTCTCTCTCTCTCTCGCCTCCTCGTCTATTTCTCTCTCTCTCTCTCTCTCTCTCTCTCTCTCTCTCTCTCTCTCTCTCTCTCTCTCTCTAAAAGCAGCTTAATTCTATCATCGTACGGCCGGACAGCAGTAATTACATTTATGACACAAATCCTGCTGCTCACAGCAAAATAGTCTGTTAGTGTGTGAGCACATAGTGTCTGTATTGTCTGACCAGAAGTGTTATGTTTTTGTGTAGCCAAGCCATATATGTGTGTGGTTTTGTATAGTTTACATGCTCTGATAAGTTAGCCTAACACACCACAGGAGTAACACTATGGGAGTTTTAATACAGTTTCACCTTCTGTAGACATACGTGTTTAAAAGACATGGCATCTCTATTCAGGTTTAGGAAGCATTTTTGTTATGTCTACATGCCCATTAAATATGACTCATGTACACTGTAATTCCAACTGCCCATATTGATAAGAATCTCTATTGAGGGTCAAGCACCACAGGCCATGTGTATATGCATACGCAAATCTGATGTGGACAAGACATGTAATTATCCTTATGTAATAGCTGGGAATAGTGGTGGAAGCATGCAGATATGGGACAATATACTTTTTTAATATGAAAAATGTTTCATTATTTTTTATATTTTTTATTATTAAAAAAGGTTTCAACACTCTGCAATCCACATTCCACGGATAGGGTTAGGTCATACTTGTCTTTTGTGGCCTTGGTGCAAATCCTCATGGCATATGCAATGCCGACAACCTTTTGAAATATGTATTTGCTTCTATTGATGTCCAGTAAAGGGTTTTGAAAAATGATGTAAAGAGGGTACAGAAGGGTGCATAGGAGGATACACAGCGCACACATATGCAAAGATTTAAAAAGAAAAATAGAAGGCTACAATGTTAAATGTTAGTGTGGTGGAATCCTGCTGTTGACCTGGAAGGTCTGCTCGCACACTTTCACTTTGAACGAGTAGATGAGCCCTTTCTCTTGCAACCTCAACTCCACCGTTATAATGGCAACCCACCAAGGTGCAAGCACGCCTGGATTTCAAACGCAATGGATATGACATTCTGATTGGTTAATTGTATGTTATGCCCAAAACACACCCATGAATGATGAAGAGAGTACAACCCTTTTGAACCATGCGCCTGGAGCTGCCACCGTTCTTTACGCCATGCAAAAGTGGATTTGGACACGACCTAAATGCATTTGTGCTTTACACCGATAAATTAGGGCCCATAGTATCCATGCCCACAGTAATTATCTTTAAAGCTATACTGTACAACTGTACATTTAAACTTTGTATTTTGTAATGTATGTATGTATTTTGAGGTTTTTGTGCCTACTAAATTAATGTGCCAAACAATCCCATCCTTCAGCATACATACAGTATATGCCCACAAATACGGTATGGTATGACTTAGTATTGATTGAAGTGAGGGAGTCGTGCGGACTGGAGCTAAAACATTCATTATTTATTTTGCTCGCTATTCTGAGTAGGTTTGGATTGACCTTTAAGATGTGACTTTTGCTTAAAGAGTAGGAGGTTGGCACTTTTTGTTCAAGGCGTGCATGTTTAATGCATGAAACACTTCATGTTATGCTATTCGTTGTATTATTATTATTTTAGAATGTATATATATATTTTTTTTTGTACAATAGGTGTTATTGATGTGAAGTTTTACTATGCTTAGCTGTGCAGTCAGTCCAGAATTTGAGCATTACAATCCCAAGTATATTATAGTACTGAGGCAGGAAGGCCTGCTTGGCTGTAGCCCATCAGAGATAAGTAGGGTTGAGCTAGTCACCTGGGAGAGCCCCCATCCCCACCTATCCATTCCCTCTGGGGTACTGCCACACAGCTCACCTATTATGCACGTGCATACATTCAACGTCCTTTATTATCTAGGGACTCTGACTCTGTGTTTTCTTAACGACTCTTTAAATGGATGTGGAAGTCACATCATCAGTCCTCAGATTTGCTCCTCGCGGAGACAAGCCAGACACGTGCGCGCGCGCATGCACGCACACACACGAGCACACACACACGGCATTCATGTGTATAGAGAATCATTAGGTAAAGTGATTCAGGGCCAGCTATCATGAATCACAGAGGCATCACATCGACAAGCCAAAGCCAGCAAGGACTCCAAAATAGTGTGTGTGAGTGTGTGTGTGTGTGTGTGTGTGTGTGAGGGATAGAGCGTTTGGAGAGATATTTCTAGTATTTTGAGCTGGCAGCATGCCTAATCTCCCTATGTTTTATCCCCTTCTCTCAGGATGGTCTTCCCCAAGAGAATAGTCATATTTCTCTCTCTCTCTCTCTCTCTCTCTCTCTCTCTCTCTCTCTCTCTCTCTCTCTCTCTCCCCCTCTCTCTCCCTCTCTCCTTCATGCATTGTGCATCTGACGTAGACGCCAGTCAAACTCAGACTTGAGGTGAAAACATTAGCATAAATCGTTTCCCTCTTTTTCCTTCCGTGGTTCTTCTAAGCGCTGGTCCATCACAGAGGCTCTCCCCGCCGCTACTGTTAGCCGAACCCAACAGCTCCCATCTATCATTGCTTCCCTGCCCGGTCGGGCACCTCTCTCTCTCTCTCTCTCTCTCTCTCTCTCCCTCTCTCACTCTCTCTCCCTCCCACTCTCTCCATCTCATCACTGCTTGTTGTCTCTGCAGGATAACCCCCCTTCCCGCCCCTCGATATGTCCCTCTCGCGCTAGTAATATCCCACCCCGCCACCACAATGCACTTGTGGTGATGGATGGAGAGAGAGGAGCAGGGATGCAGACCTGGCGTCCATCATAAACTCAACAGCAGCGTAGTTAAGACTAAAGTGCATCTCTCTATTGCTCTGGCAGCGGCCTCCAGAGTAAAGCCCTGTCTGGCTCACAGCCATCACACAGGCATTAAGCCCATGACAGACCACGGGGAGCTGGTCACACGTTGACCTTGTGAGGCAGGTAGCCTGCAGCATAGCATGCTGCCACGCGAGTGCTATACTGTGTATACTATATATCCAAGTGCAGCATTGCTGCTGGAGGAATAGTGTCGTCTGTAGTCAGTGGAGTATGTCGGTCGCAGAGTTGGATGCATGGTTTGTAAGGGTGTGCTAGCAAGTGTTTGGGGATGCCACGGTTGTCATGCTTACTCTCTTTGTGTTCGTGCATTTGTCTGCCCAGCTCACACTCCTGCAGAGCTAGGACCGACCCTGGGCCTCAAGAAGTCCAGTTCACTGGAGAGTCTGCAGACGGCCATGTCAGAGGTGAGCAAGAAGAATGAGCTCCTCCCATTCCACCGCCCACGACCAAATATGGTCAGAGGAAGGGGCTGCAACGAGAGCTTCCGGGCAGCCATTGATAAGTCCTATGACGGCCCTGCCGAAGATGATGATGATGATGGTAAGGGCCCAGCAGAAACTAGGTCAAAGGAGTTAAATATAATGTATAATAACTGTATCTTTATATGCTTTACATGTGAGGAAAAAGTTGGGTTCCACAACTCACGCAGACAACTTTTGACTACTTTCAAGCAACAATGAAACAATGAAAGATAATTATTATAATGCACCTATACAGTCCACCATTATATGCATTTCTTAATGGTTTTTAGATGTACACCGAAACGTGCGTGGACAATTCAGCGAGATTTAAACTGCAATCGCATCCCAAACTCAACTCAGAATTATAGGATCATCAACAAAACTAATGTTACAATCCCGTCCTTATGGCTTTCGCCATTCAAAAATAAAATAAAAATTCAGTTTCTGAGATTGAGAAGAGAAAAATAAAACACAATAATACAGATGTATTCCCGTAATTAAATTGAAAATAAATGGACCTTAAAATCTGCGGTTTGACCTTTTCCCCAACTACCTCTTACCTCTCATTCAAATGTTGACCAAGAAAGACAATTTGGATATAACCAAGAGTAAGTGCTGGCAAAACATCCCTAGCTAGCTCTCTAAAAGCTTTTTTATTTTTAAACATTTCTTCTTGCAACAACTCTACAACAAAACCTTGAAGGACTCAAATATCATTTAGCTTTGAAGATTTGTCAGAAGTTATCTGGGTGGTAGGCTGGAGAAGGGAAGCCCGAATTACCCACTGTGTTATTAGCAGCAAACTCTTATCAGTCACCACCAGAGTAATGAGTCACGCTGCCTCATATCACTACACACAGGATAGGCTTAATAGGACATGTCAACGCCACACACACACACACACACACACATACAACATAGTGACCACGTCTTTCACCATCACTCCAGCTGTTTAACACCTTGAGAGCTTTTGTTAATTGATGGAGCACAGGTCTGGGCCAGTAATTAAGGGGCACGTGCGCACACACAGAGATGCACATGCCTCTTGTCCACGGTGAGAGACTCTAATTGCCATTTCAACATAAACATTTAGTGAAATCCAAGACCACTGTTCCGACGCATTATATACAATTGTGGATGTTTAGAAACCCCATACGTAAGAAGAGGAATATAAGGCAACTGTAGATGCATAGCCGCAGACATTGCACCCTTGCTTGTCTTCTGAACGTTAGGCAGTCAGTGGTCTGTTTATGCCCTTTTTTTAAATGGCACAAATGTACACCACCAACTATACCTAGTACCTATTGTACACACAATGCCCACACATAATCATAATTTAGGAAGATTTTCATTGTCTTAATTATTGTTAATTGTTGATACATTACAAAAATGTATCAACAATTATATCAAATATCAAATGTATTTTCTTGGTTTTGTTTTTTAAATGGATAATTTTGCGTTCTAATATATTTTATGTATGTTTCTTTGTTATTTTCTCTCCCCATGTATTTGTCCATATGTCTCTCATGTATACAAAACAATTAGCAGTAGCATTAACCAATATTCTTTTTTGTTTTACTTTTCTACTGTAGTAATGAGCTGCTTATTTGGAGCTTTAGCTAAACTGTGAGATTATATGTCTCAGGGGCATCTCACTTTATAGCGCACCATTTCACTTGTTTTTTTATAGGGAATGACACGTTCCCGACAGCACTAGGTTTTTAGCATGTATTTTTTAGCAGGATATTAAACGCTAAAACACATTTGTATTTGTTGGAAAAAGTGTAACACGCTTAATATGGTGATTCATGTCTTAATAAGCCACAGCATATCCAATACCCTATAGCCAACATTAGTGATGAATGCTAGCATAATAAAATTGTGAAATTAAAATCTAAATACAGTATTAAATATTTAAAATACATTCACAGTTTAATGAACGTCACAGGTCATGTCTACATTTTGTCCCTTACGCCGTTTATTTGGGACACGTGATTTTGAGCCAAAACGGTGTCCTCTATGATTTCAGTCTCTTTATTTCTTTACTGTATTTATCATCCTTTATTTTCCACCTTTCATAGATGACTCGGACCAAAGTTCGGGTCTTGACACGCCCGCTAGCGGTTCGTCCCGACTGGGAGCCGGAGATCAGCCCGACGACAAAGACAAGAAAGACAAGAAGAAGGGCAAAGGAAAGAAAAAGGAGAAGAGCAAAGCAAAAAGAAAAGAGAAGGAGAAGAAGAAGGCAGAGGAGCCAGAGGAAACGGAGAAAAAGACGAAGAGAAAAGGCTTTGGCCTGCTCAGGTATGTCTCTGCAGTCTGTGGGTGTTGATGTGATGTCAGGCAAATGCATATCAACAGTTGCTGGTCTTGACACATACTGTATATATCTCACTGCGCCATGTTTTAGCACAGTGAATTTGAGCGCACAGGTAACAATCTGTAACCCGTCATGAGACAGGTCCGTCTTGTAAAGTGCCTGCTGTCGGCTACAATACATCAACCAATGTACCAACTCTTCTTTTGATTTCAGGCAGACTGGGCGTCGTAACATCATATTGCTGCCTGCCTCTCACAGTCCGTAATCTGGATTAGCCAGTAAAATGAATAGTGGTGTTTGAGAAGGCGAGACGCAAATAAAAAAGGCTTCAGAAAAAAGGCTTTCTTCCCCAAGTCGCTTTCGGCTCGTAAAATGGCAGCGCCCATAATTTACTTCAAGTCATAGCAAAGTGTTGACCCCCTGGTTTTACTAAGACAACATTATTTCATCTACTGTACCATAATCGTATTCCATTTCAACATGGCAATACTGATAGTGTGTGCATGAGTGTGTGTGCGTGTATTAGTGCTGGGACGATCAGTCGACGTAACCGACGTCACCGGTTACGTAAATACATCGATTTGCAATAAGTACAGTCGATTTACCTATATACCTAGAAACTGTATACTCGGATTTCAATAAACAGTGCCGTTAATGGACTATGAGAGGCAGCAATGTGCTGTGAACGCGCCCAGTCGTCCTGAAACCAAAAGAAGATGAATGTGTGTAGCATCATAGTGTGTGTAGCCTACCTACCCTAAATACATCCACTGATGTCTCTTTAGGTAAACTTGGCTACAAGACCGCGGCACGGTAAATACAAGGCCATCAGCAGCCAACAATGTTAGCACTGTTAGATGCAGCGTGTGACATGCAATTGTACTAAAACGGCAACGAAAACGCTTCAAAACGCATCCGGATACATTAAAGCAGAGCAAATATGCGGAGCCATTTTTGCTCCGTGCCCATTGTACACCACATGCTGATCTTCCGTGTTCGAGCGATGTCACTCTCTGCCATGTAGCACTGCATGCTAGAACAAAGGCGGACGCTTCCTTTTCCTCTTGCTTGTTTTTACCCCCGCTACCCCCTTTTGCTCTACAATCTCATTGATCTGACAGTGTTGTGAAGCGTTAACTTGTAGGCCATATTACTCCTGTGTTGTCATAGAGGTCTGATACAGTATAACTGAACTGTCCTCTAACAGTCTGACAGTCTGAGTATGAAGGCAGAGGGGGAGAGTTCATGCATCTGCGTTGGTGGGTGTGTTACATTTGATTAAGAATGCACTAGTTTTTGTTATTCCTGTCCAGAATTAGTGTTACTCAAATTGCACACATTTTTCTGTAAGATGATTTTGTTGGACTGCTGTTTGAGGCTGCACACTGTTTTGGTATTCCTAAAATGTATTTAAATTTCACTTTATTTAGTTGAGGTTGGCAGGTCTGATAACATGGAGATGTGCAGGCCTTCCTGTCTCTTATGTTGAGCGCAGGTGCTTTGTGTGATCTCTCTATGGTTTTTTGTTCTATGTTCTTTTATGTTACCACACTTTCATAATTAACTGATTATTAATATCGCTTCAGATTGTATCTGTGAAATATGAAGATTACAAGCTGCCAAACGTTGCTGCAAACATGGCTGCCAAAAATGTTTAGCAGATTGAATCAGTACGGACACACATTCTTCTATCTCTTCATGTGCATGTAGTATTTTTGAATACTAAATGCTCAGAAACACGGGCAGACTGATGCCCAAAGGCACACCTACAGCACACAGGCACACCAAGCACACTCTTGGAAATTGGAGGCCCAATTTTCATCAGAGGAGCCGAAGATTATCCCGCAGACGATTTCGGGTGATTATCCGTGATGCCATATCTCATATCTCTGAATGAAAGTACATGAACACACACACGCAAGCACACGCATACACAACGTGTGAATGGTCGGTAACTTGTCAAAGCAAAGCGTCGCCACTCTTAATTCCACCCTTATGTCACAGGGTTGCTTTGCTGTTAACCTGAATGGGGTTTTTACATGGCCATTACCTTGATTGGGATCTTTGCAAAAACATTTGGACGCAATTGGGCCTACAGAATATAGGCCGGACGTTTGCACATGCACGTACAATAGCGGTCCCTGTGAACCAGAATGTGGAAAAACACTTATAGGCTCCAGGCTCCCATTTTATCAGGGTGATTATGGTCCAGAATTATGTTATTTAAATAGAAATATTGGGGAATTGGCTAATACAAAGTAATTTGGCTTAATTGGAGAGGTTCATTGGTCTGTTTTTCCTGAAAGGCCTTTTATTTCTATACCCCTTCCCCCTACTCTCTCTCTCTCTCTCTCTCTCTCTCTCTCTCTCTCTCTCTCTCTCTCTCTCTCTCTATACGCATAACTATAGCCATTAATGAGTCATTATCTTTGTTGAATGGAATTGTTCCATTTATGGTGTTGAAAGTCTCCCTTTTGTGCCCTAGTGGAGCATGTGAATGGGACTGAAGTCTCAAATTGACTTAGAAGGCATTGAAGGAATATGTAGATGGATTCATATTTGTGTAGATAGATGTATCTAGAATATAGATAAACGGTTTAATGTTTATTTAAGAAGAAAGTTTTGTGTTTGTGTGTGTGTGTGTACTTTTTCTATTTGCTGTCTCTGTGCTGGTCGACCAGTCCCCTCAGGTGTCTGCCTTGTTCACCCTTTAACACAAAACAGCCATTAGACAGCATGGGACTGCAGGGTCTCATTTTATCTTCCCGTTCTCTCTATCTCTTTCTCGCCATCTCTTCCTTCCACCCCTGAGCCCAAAACACCTGTGGCTATTCTTTCAAACTTTTCTTTCATATGTGCTTTATGTTTCAATCACTGGTCTCCCCCCCACCAGATCTAAATCAACCATTCCTGTTGAACATCTGCATTCCTTATCCTACAGTCTCAAGAGCCTTTTATTAGGATCTATGTCATTTAGTCATCAAAAAGTGTGATCCCTTATTGAAGGTGCAGCATCACTCTTGCTAGTTACGCCAGCCTAGTTTGATTAGATATTGTTCCTGACAATATGTATGAAAGATGCAAATAAAAACAGCGACGTCTTGATTGCTCATGCTTTATAATTTGGAGGTTTGGAGTTAACAAGTCACATTCCAGATTGCATACAATTTGCATTCCCATCAACTGAAGTGGTTCAAATTGAACCCTAAATGAAATCAGATGTCCATAATTGCACCCTTTTCATCATTCCATATGTCCGTCTGTCCATATATCATCCATACATGACTCCATGCATTACAATACAAAAAACTCCATCCATCCGTGCCTCCTTATCTTGGCCATTTAAGTGCTTTAAGATCACATATGAGTGAGGAAGGATATGCTAAGAGCCCTGTTCCACTCATCTACGACCCCCTGAAGCTCATCGCGGTTGATTAGAGAATGAATGTAATCTTTTCTATCTGTCTGTCTCACCTATTCTATACATCCGTATTCCTCTCTCTCTCGTTTCTCTCATGAACTCTTCTTGCTTCAGCCACCCTTCACGCACCCCCGTCCAATCCCAGCTCTGGATCGCTGTATGATTGGCCGTAATGGCAGTAGACTGTGGAGGCAAATTGCCGCTATTCAAACTAGTCTGTGATTGTCCTCATGCATCTCAGGCTGGACTTTGATTGGCCTAATGGTCTGGGAGATAGGCAGGGCTGCCTCACACTGTACACATCCAGATAAGAGTACAGTATTGATCTATATAAGTTCATCTGTTACATCATAAGTGAACAATGTAAGCGTGAAATACATGTAGTTGTGTGTGCAGTCCTCAAATGTTTTGATGGTCTGAAACATAGAAGGAGTTTATTTGTGCTTGTTCTCACACCACGTGGTCCATTGGGAGGGATATAGCCCCTGTCTATAGTCTGTGGTATGCACTTGAGTTTAAAGAGCAGGGTCAACAGTGAGAGAGAGTCAGGAATAGAGCGAGTGCTTTTTAAAGATGAAGATAGACCCATGGCAAGATCCACACGCATAAAGTGGCCACCGAGAGAGGATTATTGCATATAGAGATTTTATACTTTTTAAAAACATTTAAGTGGGTCTATACTTTAATTACACATGCATTTTGGGGATTAAGAGTATCCTTTTCATGTTATGATCTGTAGTTATCAGGATACTTCAGCAATCTCTTCAAAATGGGGACATTCAACTCGCACACACACACACACACACACACACACACACACACACACACACACTGTTGTCACACATGACATGTTCACCCTGCTTCAAAGCAATGCAGATTGTTTTGTTAAAACCTAATTTCTAGCTTTTTTAGCTCAATATTAAGTTATTGTGCTAACCTTCAGCAAAAAAAAAAAAATATATATATATTAATAAGAATATGTGCACTTGAAAGGTATGTTTTTCATGGAGGATGGAAGGAAACAATTCATTTATATTTCTGGATTATTACATTATATTATTTGCATCATAGAGTACACCTTTTTTCTTTTTCCTTTATTTTTTTACCAAAAAAAAAAAGAGAATGATAATTTATGTTTTTTTTTTGGATGGGCCCAAACATGTATAAACAGATGCTAGTACTATAGGAAATAAAAACATATTGCAGTCTGACTGAAAACAAGCATCCTAAACATGAAATGTATGTTAGATTTAGTTTTGTTTTGTTTGGTTGTTTGTTTTATGCAACAAGGAAGGCTAATCAAAAATGGGAGGGAAAAAAAACCCATAATGTTACACAATGTTATTGCTGGTGTATCTTGTCTTTACAGTTAATCTGTTTTCTACTTGTAATGACATCTTATGAGAGAGTGGCATATGTGAGTATATACAAAACTCATTAACATATCAGTCGCCACTAGCCATAAAGATTGTAAATAGCAATGCCTATTGTTAGGCATATTAGAGACAAGATGAGGGGAATTGTGCAGACAACATTTGGTGCTTTTGGTTTTTCCTCATTAATATGTAAATACACTTTTTTTCCAGACATGAAGTTTAATGATGTTTTCCTATTGTGGAGATCGACATTAAAGTCAGTCAGCGAATAATGTTCAGAATGTCTCTTCAAAGTGGACAGCTGGCTGGGACGATCACTTCTGCCACCTGCCAATCAAACCTGCCAATCATGTGGGTGTGGGGCATCGTGTGTGTATTCACGTATGGTCAACCAGACAGACCGTGTCAGATAACTAATAGCCTAGTTGCCAAGACACTCACTGTGTGTGTGTGTGTGTGTGTGTGTGTGTGTGTGTGTGTGTGTGCGCGTGTGCGTGTGTGTGTGTGTGTGTGTGTGTGCGTGTGCGTGTGTGTGCTCACACTTAACACCTAACAGACCTCTTGATTATGGGGTGAGATTATGGCCCCATAGGCTGTCTTGTTATTTACCGTGTGTGTGTGTGTGTGTGTACTCTGCCTCTTCAGTGATGCTAATCTATTAGGTGAGAATGGGAATGGACAATATCTGCCAGGAACAGAGTGACAGGTGTTGAACTGGGTTATGGCGTGTGTGTGTGTGTGTGTGTGTGTGTGTGTGTTGTCAATCTTGAGTTTGGTCTGGTGCACGGTTGATGACAGTCCAAGCTAATATATGGCTGGGTGCTCGCCTGGCAGTATTCATGCACTGCTGTCTCATGTCTTCACCTGGCAGTGTTGTTTGTGTTTGTGTTTACTAGCTGTAGGGCCCGCCCTCTGTGTGACTGTAACTACACCTCATACAGGAAGATGTTTAGTTTATCTGTACAGTGTTGTTTGTGTTTACTAGCTGTAGGGCCCGCCCTCTGTGTGACTGTAACTTCACATCATACAGGAAGATGTTTAGTTTATCTGTACAGTGTTGTTTGTGTTTACTAGCTGTGTGACTATAACTACACCTCATACAGGAAGATGCTTAGTTTATCTGTACAGTGTTGTTTGT
>JAODUE010017067.1:0-25162 GCA_027564755.1 Amblyopsis hoosieri
CCCGCGTGTGTGTCGGCACAAGGGGTCGGGGGGCCCAACGGCGAAGCGAGGTCGCCTGGCGCCCCCCCCGGGCCGCCCCCCCCCCCCCCGCCCCCCCCCCCCCCCCCCCCCCCCCCCCCACATGCACGTGCGAGCGTCTGTTTTGGGTGCACGCGCACGTTTTTTCACATCTTCGGGCCGCTCAGTGGACAGGCCCTTGGCTAGCACCACCGGTTGCTAATTGCTGTTGACATTGTTTGGCCTCTCGCCGCTCGGTTTGGGACAAACCCCCTCATTCATGCAGCGGACAGCTCGTTAGGAGCGCCCCCCTCCCCCAATACGCCCCCCCCCCTCATCCCCCATTGCCCCAGCTCCTCTTTTCTCCTCTCCCTCTCTTTATCTGACCTCCTTAATTAACTGGTAAGGAGCTGCTGGGAAATTTGCACACAAAGCCTCCCGTTCGCCTCCTCCGTAAACCCCCCGCATCACACAGACACACACGCTCATATTTTCCCGTCATCTGTCTGTTGTGTTTCTCTCCGTCCTGCTACAACCTGTGCCATGCGGTTGCAGTAGTAAAGTGTAAATAAATCAAAGACAGATTTCATACATGTTCTCCCACATTGCCCCCACTCGTTCCTTTCTCCTTTATCACCCCCCCCTCCCCCTCTCTCCCCTCCCCTCCCATCTTTGCCATCCCATTACTTCTTTTTGTTTTTTGTTTTTACTGTCTCCAAATCTCTAAATAGGCGGCAGACCTCATTAGCAAGACTTGCTTGGAAGTCTTTTTATTGGTGACACATCTATTTAATTTGTTTTTCTCTCCGGGCATATATTTTAGCAAATGATTTCTACACTGTAAAAATGACATTTTATTAACTGTAAAAAATCTGTTAATAAAACTGAACTTGGTACAGTAAAGCTAGCTTATTGCCACACTGAAACAAAATGTCAATTCTTAACATTGTCTTCCAGCTGAACAGAGAGTGTACAATTGTCTTGCGCTCCAATCACCCAGAAGAGACGTCATGGTTTTGAAGCCCAAGTGGGAGACTCCCCAAGACCATCTAGCTGCCTGTTGGGGTCGAGGACCCTTCAACGGGCCCTAATGAAGAATGCTGGGGCCAAAGAAGTGTAAACAGGTGGAGCCTCTTTATTATATGAGACCCCCAATACAATGTATACACCCCACCCTTGCCTCTCACACACACAAGCACATGCAGTTACACAGAGATACACACACGACCACACACTCACACATACACCTACACAGAAGCAGCGCTCCGTTCCACCATTGGCCTCGCCAGCCAATCATTGTATGAGGGTTTTATTGTATGTGTGTGTGTGAGTTCATTGCGTAGGAGTGCTTTTTTGTTGTTGTTGTTGGATTTTTTGTTTGTTGCTGCTGTTGGATGACAAGACCTCCCAACAGCACCCATGCCTTGCCAGGGTGCCTTTTCTTTCACCCAAGCTCTTTGTGACACGGTTTCTACCTGTGTGTTTTATAGGAAGGGACTTCCTTATCACAGAATATACTATAGCTATAGAAAACCTTTTTAGAAATACTGCTTTAGAAAATGGGTTTGTTAATAATTAATTAAGCTCTAACAATGTCCTTAAATTGTAATGCAGTCAATAACAATATGATTGAGCACATTCAGAACTTCATATGATTAATGAGAAACTGAACACTAAAATCATCATCTGCACCATCCGTCAAACACAGGTCATTCCAATTGTTATAGCTGGTCTCAAATTAGTGCCAGGTCATTCACTTACCATGTGCATCACTGTGTGCTAAAGCAACATCTACAGGTTTTCAATATTCATATATACCCTTGTATTTAATTAAATACACCTTCGATTGGCGCTTACTAGTGCATTGGCTAGTATACAGTGTGTGTGTTTTTCTCTATGCATGTGTGCATGAACTGTGTATGTGTGTGTGTGTGTGTGCGCGCACGATGATGGCGTCCTTCACAGCAGAGCCAGGGTAGAGGAGCGACATGAGGAGACAGAACGGGAAAAGGAGTAAAGTAACTTCTGTTCGCCTGGGGAGTACTCTGCAACCCATCTGTTGAAAGTGTTCCACATATTGTGACCTAGATAAAGCAAAACAACTTCACTCTCATAGGTAGCTCTGCCACCGGCTCTCACTATTTGACACTTGTCTATTAATTGTAGTGGTCCAGTTGTCTTGAAATAGCGGCCTTATGCATAATTCCTGCCGTTACATATGCATGATCCCCCAAAATTTGCTATTAGAAGAAGGGTCAGTTAATAAAACCACATCAAAATCGATAACAGCTTGGTTTTTATGTGTATTACACTTGATACCTTATTTGCTCTGAGTGGAAGCCTAAAAGGGACAAAAATAGCCCTGTACTTTTGGAAGATGAAAATCACTGACTGTGCTCGATGGCTCAACCTCCAGCTAACCTGGTTTGCAGAGCTGTCTCACTTCATTCATCCTAAACGAGACTTTCTTGTTCTTTCTCTGTCATCTCTTGTCTTTCTGAGAACCTCTGTCATTATCTAAAGACTATGGTTCTTCTAATGGAAGAGAGGAGGAGAGCGGAGGGGAAAGGTTAACAGAGATATCCCCCTCGCCTGAATAAGGAGGTAAAATTGACAGGAACGTCTTTTAGAAACTCAAGCCTAACCTTGAAGGAGGACCAGAAAGAAAGAAGCCTCCAGCTTTCCTCTGGAATAAAGAAAGGTCAAGTTGTACCTAAACACACACAGACACACACAAACACACACATATCTATACACACAGGTGCCTAAATATTGATTTTCATATGGATGCAGAACATTTAGAAAGCCATGGACACAGTCTCTCTCTCTGTCTCTCTCTCCCTCTCCCTCTCTCACCCTCTCTCTCTCTCTCTCTCTCTCTCTCTCTCTCTCTCGCTCTCTCTCTCTCTCTCACACACACACACACACACACACACACACTGATTCACCAAAAAAAGAGAGAAAAAAAAGAAACACACTGGTAAGTGGCTTCTATTGTGCACCGCTCTGACAATATTATCTTTGGGTGAAAAGAAAATTAATTTGCCCTCCTTGCAGAGAAGTGCACTTCTCGGCCATCTCCAGCCCACTTGAGCTGGAGTTGGAGTGGAGCCCCCCAATCTACAGTCGCACCCACCCACCCACTCATTGTATCCCCTGCCCTCCCACGTATAGGCCCCACGTCCCTGGCGAAGCTCACCAGAAGGTTGGGAGAAAAGGAAAAAGCCAAAGTCCACAATCTTTATACATTATTGTCAAAAGCTTAATTTCAACACTCACTGATGGAATAATTATGAAGTGCCTGTATATTAAATAAAATAAAATAATATACAAATAAGTGAGGTGAAAGGGATTGTGGGGAAATATAGGTCTAATTAAACTTGCTTATTTTGTTCACAGCAGACATAAAAATGTATTATATTTATAAATCTGGCTCACAACGTGGCAAATATCATGCAGTTGAGGGAATTCTGTACTCTGCAGTAGCCCTAAAGAGATCTTCTCAATAGCCAGAAAAAACTCTAAATTATCCTCTCCTCCTCTATTATTATTATTATTATTATTATTATATATATATTAGAGCTGGGAATCGGAAAAAAATGAACTAGTTAAGTGCTCAGATTTGCTGCGATTAATCGTGATTAACCACATTTCAATTTCTTGGCGCTTTTTGTTCGTTTATAGACAGGACAATATAGAGAGAGAGGAAATGAGTGGAAGAGAGATATAAGGGAAGGATTTGGAAATTACCTCAGGCCACTCAGAACCCAGGCCCATTACAGAGCTACCACTTGCACCACAACCTGAAAATAGTAGTTGTTTGCTGCTATGTTAATGTTTAAAAAAATCATATAGACACCTTTTACCAACAATTTGGAAAAACAAAGACAACACTTCCAGCTTCATTTTAAAGTTATTGGGAAGAGATAGACAATGCAAGCAGCCAGGTGCTACATAGGCCTACAGTATGCTGCAGGCATTTAGAGAGCAAGGGTAGCTTTGATGTCGCCATGTGTGACGTCTGATGACTCAATAATTACATGTGTATGTTGTATGTGTGTATGAAATAAGACGAATAGAGAGTGAAGGAAAGGTGGGGTAGTTTGATAGATGTTTGTGGGATAGCCTATATTTTTATGTCACTGACAGCACTACCCCCACATGGAGGTTTTCAATTGTACATAACTATAACATAACTATGTTTTAAACGATATTTTGTCCTGCAGTCTTTGACTTTTCCTTAAATGGTGTTGTGTTGCACTCGATATAGTTAAATATAGAAATATTAAAACACATGCATTTATACCTATAACCACCACACTGGGTCAAATGTACCCGTAATCAAAATGCATATATTTTCGCCAGGTTTCTTATTTTTGCTAGGTGACGGTTTACAAGTACGTTAGCAACTTACATGGTTGGAACTACACAGTTACGACGCAAGTGTTTTCAAAAACCATAGTCTGAACTATGGAGGAAACTACGTTGGTGACTTATGTTGGTGACTCACGTAGTACGACACATCATTAAACGACTCAGATGTTTACCAAAACCATAGTTCCAATGAACGTTCGTAACACTGTCGTTAAATTGTGTTGTTTGAACTACAGCTCTCGAGGTGTAGTTAGAAGCATAGTCTCGCAGAGCCAGCCTTTATGTAAAGTATGGGACACAGCACTGGCTAACTGTGTCAGTGCCAGCCTACTTGACAAGCGGGGTATTTTGATTGGCATGCACGACAACCAACTTGTGATGACGAAAACTAAACATAAGAACTCTGGCTGTTTACAGCTCTTGTAAATCTGTACAATTTCTACACTAAATGTTTAATTAAAAATGTGTAAATTAAGCACTGTGCTATTGTTGCACCGGAAATTCTGGAGACATACTGTACTTGTGAGTGCGAACAGCCAATGTAAATCACTAGTATTACTTCCTGAAAGTCAGAGAGTTCCGTGTCGAGCTTACGAGGGTATGTATCACACATTAAACACAGAGTTGCCTATGTGACGTAGTGCTAATGAACGGAAGAGGCTGCGACTAGGCTACCATAACCATTTCCTTTCATAACGTATAGCATAACAAGAGGAACAGAGCAGTCAAGCTACAACAGAAGCAGAGAAGAGAGCTGCTACAGGAGCCGGAACATGCTAAAATAAATGTTATCTTGTGTTTTCAGGAGCGTCAGTGCTGTGGAATAGAACAGTGGCGTTTTGTATAGCTGGGCGCTGCGTCAACACGTGCCGAAGCGTGCCTAGCCGACGGCGGTGTGGTGGTTGTACAGAAAACAATAGAGACGTCTGTCTTTCCAGTCAAGTCAAACACCGCCGGTGTGTGTTGGGCTTTTGTTTTGTTTTTTGTTTTGCTATTTGGTCTTGGATCCGTAAAAAATTGACTAAAGAGGCCTGATCAGCTCTGGAGGCCGTGTCAGAGCCGGATCGCGTCGCACACGAGCTACACATGCACGCGGTGGAATCCAGGGATTACCGACCCGGGTTTGTTCTGTCCTCCACGAGACGTCAACTTCCACCGGGTGCATTTAAGAAGCAGAGCACTGCGAGGCAGTTTTATTGGCGAGATCAGCAAAACGGCTTTGCCTTTTAAAGGAACATAATTAGTAGGCTACTCATTTCCATTCCTAAAACTGCAATTAAACTCCACACCTTGTCCTTTCTGGAGTTAACAACTTCTTGCCCCAACAGCATTTCGCTACAGTACCATTGGCCTCCATGCCAGGAGGGAAGGATGTTTCCCGCCCAATCATGAGGTATGTGTGAATATCCTTCCCTTACAATGACGTGAGAACAATCCATGAAGTCCTTCTTCAGGCAATTGGAAAAATGAAGCACCACAATTTGCCCCAGCTATCGTCGAACCACAGAGCGTCACTCTGGGGCCAAGTGAATCCGTCACCCCGAAACAGGAAGCATAGAAGATGCGGTCATAATCACCGTGCCCTGCGCTGACTTCCCTTTGTCAGCCGCATAAAATTTTAAGTGCAAATGTGATTATCGTGCGGCATTCATATTTAATGGGGTTTGCTTCTATGTGTTTTAGCATGCGGCAAAACCTGGCAAATTGCTGACTCAGGACTCTTTCTGCTGATGCAGCATATATTTCGCATATATACATGCACATCTTATTTCTCCTCTGCGCGCAAGGCGCATCTTCATCTTTCTCCTCTTCTTTGTACCCTAGCCTTTTCTCATTACCTAGCGGTGTGGCTAGAGGTGGGTGTGAGCTCTTCTTGCTATGAGTTAGGTTGGAGGTCTGGTTCACGTATCACAGGTTCAAAGCTATGTGCGGTCCTCAATGCAGGTGTTTGTGTGTGTCTGTGTGTGTGTGTGGGAAGAGGTGGAGGGGCGCAAAGTGACGTTTAGCATTCCAATGTACCTATAATGACAATAATAATATTAATATTGTTTTACCATGACACCATAATAATCATTCTGTTGGCCAATATGCAAAAGATAATGTCCAAAAATTCAGTCCACCACTGTTCATTCTGTTCTATTCCATTATACTGTACTCTATCCCAAACTATTGTACCATTCAACCAGAAAGTTTCATATTCTCTTTAAGCTTTCCTCCAATGAAGATTCACCAGGTAAAAAGTAGCCAACTATATTCTATCCTATAAATGCATGCTTCCTATCGCCCAACACAAAATTAATAATATACTGTTAGAAAAAAAAGTGAAAGAAATAAAGGCAAGGTTCACGCAAAACACAAAAGGAGCGATAAGGCTTGGAAATTAAAACAGATATATAGGGCGTCCAGTATGGAAATCAATAACACATTATTAGCCAAGAGGCAACCCGGAGAGACAGGTGAGGCTTAAATGCATATATATTCATAATAACAATATTGAGATATTTTATAAATAAAAAAGAAAGACAGAAAAAGCTGGAGTAAATTCAGAGGCAGCTTTTATTATTAGCTGCCAGTCTCCCTGCCAATATGTGCCGTGACTCCGCTGCCCAAAACGGTAACTGTCCAACGCCAGATCAAATTAGAGAGAGTGACAGGCAATAAGAAATTGGTGAAGTTAAACGCGCTTCCCTGAGCTACGCATCCGCCGTCCCTTTACATATTAGTGGGGTCGGTGGTGGGGCGGGGGGCAGAGCTAAGGTAACTCCTGATAAAGTTTTATTAAAGCCATGTGCATTTTTCTGCCTAGAACTCTCTCTCCTTCTCCTTCTCTCTCTCTCTCTCTCTCTCTCTCTCTGCTGTCCCTAGATTGTGATGAGCGTTGACAATGACACTGGCATCCCAAGGACACACAACCAGCTTACTGTCAGTCTCTCTCTCTCTCTCTCACGGCCACAACACCGCCTTGGCCAAAGGGCCACACCCATTTGTATTTTTCTCATTCCATTTGTAAAAATACTAAATTGTCTTAAAGAAATCAGTAAGACAAAATTGTCATCTCGACATATTGAATCTAAATGACTGTACATTTAATCCAAAATAATGAAATATGAAAACATTCCCGCACACACACAAACCCTACTGAAACATATACTCTACTCTCTAAACGCTTGCCATTACAGTTTTACGATCCCCGCAAATCGCCGTAGCAACAGAACGACATCCGGTTGTCATATTAATTCTCGTTCATTCCCTCTTCCTTTCCCACCAAATCTATTCATTATGGGTTTTTTTTTAGACAGTTCTCTCTGCATTCCTCTCCAATTTCCCCATTTCCCCCCCTTTTTGCTTTCCATCCCTTTCTACCGTCACCTTCAACGGCCTGATGTCTACCACTGGGCCACACAGGGAGCGCGGGTGTTGTCAACACAAGAGACACAGCACACACACATGCAGTTTGACTGTGCCGACCCAGTTTGTTTTCCAGTGAATAGACGTGCAAACTCATTGGCCTTTTGGCCGACACATACGCCACACTCCCCCCCGTAGCTGCCATCGTTTCCCAGCAGGCCCGTCTATGGCGTTCTGGACCAGCTCTTTGTAAGGCGCATGGGGCCTGGTGGCATTGTGATGTGTGACTCTCTTCCTCACTGAGTTTTGTCTGTGTGTTCTCTCCACCCATTGAGGGCTTCCCCCGGCCCTTTTGCTGGAGTGCAGCTTCTTTGTACAGTGTAGGAAAAAAGGCCTTCATCCTCTGCTTGTATTCTACCCCCCCTCCCCACACACACACACACACACACACACCCTTTCCTTACCCATCTCTCCATCCAGGAAGAGAATGCAGATGTCGAACACACCTTAGCTCATTGCTCATTCCTCTTCTTTTTTCTTGTCTATTTTTTTTCCCACAAACCCCCACGGTTGGAGCAGTTGCCTCATCACACGCTGAACACATTGACATGTTGAACCTCACAGTTGAGGCTGTCCATCACAATAAGAGTGTGCTCGTTTGGTCTCTCTCTCTCTCTCTCTCTCTCTCTCTCTCTCTCTCTCTCTCTCTCTCTCTCTCTCCAACACTGCTCTCTCTCTCTGTCTTTCTGTCTCTCTCTTTCTCTCTCGTTTGAGACTGGAGATTAAGTATGTGAAAACTTGGCAGTCTAGGAGAGGAAAAATATGAGTCTGAGGTAGATGGATTTGACAGGATAACTGTTACAGCCTAAAACTGGTCACCTTGTGTATTTTTAATTAGCTTCTTATAGACATAGCAGGTGATAACTGATGGTGTTCTGCATTGTAAACCTATAGGCCTACTCCAAGTCTAATCACAAGTGGCCAATACAGAGTCTGCCATCAGAGATGGTCTGTGGGACTGGGCTTTAACCGCAGGGCAGATAATGTACACTCTGTTGCCAGGCTAAATCCCTCTAGTGCTGCTGCCATGCCAACGCCATGCCAGAGGATGTGTGTGGCCACGGGACACATCATCCATTTTCACTGCATGGGCAACACCCCGGGGGTGAGGGCATGAGGGCACCGAGCCTGGCGCACACATGACCAACGTCTGGCTTCTGTCACGGTGCCCGCTGCCTGGGCAGGGCAGAGGAGGCCTGGCACAGCCCAAAAGCAACTGGTAAAGTTGGCACAGGGGTCCACATTCTTACACGTCATGGTGGCATTCAGGGAGATTTTGTTTTTTGGCAGAGGCCTGCTTCTGTTGGCATTTGAGGCAGCCCCTGGCTCCCTGAACTGCAAATGAGCATGGACTTTAATGGGCAGTCTTTCATCCATGTGTTGTCATGATTTCTAATGGAGGGCAGCACAGAGGGGTCAACAAGACCTTTGTGTTGCGCAGCTGTAATTGAAGGACTGAGGCAATGTGCTGCTAATTGCCATTGTGAGGCTGGAACCCCTCTACAGCCCATAGTTTAAACATTTACATTTACATTTATGGCATTTGGCAGACGCTTTTATCCAAAGCAACTTACATGTAGTACATTTGTCAGCAGTTGGACAGGTCATATACCAGCAATTATAAGCAAACAATATTCTAAATAGAACAATTGTAGCATAATATCATCATACCTATTACCACATAATCAACAATATAAAACGCAATACGTAATAGCCTAGCTAATAAAGTTCTGCATGTTTTTTTAAATAGAGAGATAAGAGCATGAGAGGTAAAAGGATAATAAGTTAGATAGGAGAGAGTGCTAAGTGGTGGCGAGGTTGCTGGTCAAGGTACCAAGGTGGATGGGAACAGGTGTGTCTTGAGTCTCTTATGGAAGATGGGTAGTGTTTCCGCAGTTCTGACTGTTGCTGAAAGCTCGTTCCACCACTGTGGTACAAAGACGGAGAATAGGCGAGACTTTGATGAGCGAGTCTTGAGGCCTCGTAACGGTGGCATTGCCAGTCGGCCAGCCAAGGTGGTATAACGAAGTGCTCTTTTAGGGGTCTGGAACCGGACCATTGCTTGGAGAAAGCTTGGGGCTCTTCTATGTACTGCCATGTTGGCTAGTAGCAGTTCCTTGAAAGAAAAACTTGAAATAACTTGGGCTGGTTGAATACCAGACGTGATTTTGAACCCGCTGTAAGGGTCTGGTAGAGCATTCGGCTAGTCCGGTTAGCAGTGAGTTGCAGTAGTCCAGGCGGGAGATAACTAGGACCAGGAGTTATGTCGCTTCCCTTGTGAGGAACAGCCTTTACCTCCTGATTTTGAAAAGTGAGAATCTGCAGGCACAAGCTGTATTGGTGATGTTTGCTGAGCATGATAGTTGGTTGTCCAGGATGACTCTGAGACTCCTTACAATAGGGGAGGAGGACACTGTGGTGTTCTCAAGGGTGATGGACAGGTCCACTTGAGAACTGTCTTTTGCCGGAAGGTGGAGTAGCTCGGTTTTGTCGAAGTTGAGTTTGAGGTGATGTGTAGACATCCAGGCGCTGATATCAGCGAGGCATTCAGAGATCTGGGTCGAGATCTGTGTGTCAGATGGAGGGAAGGAGAGGTAGAGTTGGGTGTCATTGGCATAGCAGTTATAGGAGAATCCATGAGCAGAAATTACAGGGATGAGGGATCTTGAATATAGTGAGAAGAGTAGGGGTCCCAGCACAGATCCTTGGGGGACTCCTGTGTTGTGTGGGCAGGGTTTGGACAGACGTCCATCCCAGAGAACTTGGTAGGAGCGATCTGACAGATAGGTTTCAAACCAGGAGATAGAGTCTGCAATTCCCAGCTCAGCTAGAGTTGAAAGGAGGATCTGGTGGTTTACAGTGTCGAATGCAGCTGACAGGTCTAGAAGGATGAGGAATAAAGAGAAGGGGGATGCTCTAGCAGTGTGAAGGGCTTCAGTCACCATGAGAAGAACAGTCTCAGTGGAGTGGGCAGCTTTGAAGCCAGACTGGTGAGGGTCTAGGAGGTTGTGGTCTGCGAGGTAGAGGGACAGATGGTTGGAGACAGTATGCTCAAGTATTTTTGACAGGAAGGAGAGGAGGGATACTGGTCTGTAGTTCTGGAGTGCCAGTTTGTGTTGGTTTCTTGAGCAGCGGTCTGACTCTAGCTGTTTTGAAGGCAGCTGGGACCAAGCCTGAGGACAGAGGAGTTGATCAGTGAGGTGAGGAATGGTAGGAGGTCATGTGAGATGTCTTGGAGAAGAGATGTGGGGATAGGGTCAGAGGACAGGTGGTAGCCTGGTTGGACACTATGAGGGTCTGGACTTCTTATCCTCTTATCTTATTATTATCCTCCTTCTTATGTTTAAACAGGACCAAATGTGTATGTTTCAACTCACATGGAAACAACCAATCAACTAATAATTGTGCTAATTAGCCTCATTCAAGGACTGATTTAAACATTTTTACAAGTGCAGTACACTTTAGATAAGTTATAAAATGATTACTTCATATATTGTAATTGATGAACTTACATGTATATTTGTTATTGAATTAAATGTGCATTTTAAGATGCACAATTCATTTCTGAATTATTCAGAGCACCGATTGGCCAGATGTCCATGCAGCATAGTGGTGATGCTTCAGTATGACCTTCCAGAGTGACACAACATAACAAATGCCAGCCCTGCCATATAATACAGTAGTCAAACACTCTGACCATAATGGTCACGTATCTCAATTCGTGTTTTAAAAACACAATACCATTTTGCCCTATTTTCCATAGTCCATACTTTAACCTCTTTAAAAATGCAGATATCTTGACTTTTTTTTGTTGATACTGATTTTTTACCATGTGGTTTCTATTTTTATTTGTTTTTTTTTTTAATCCCAGTACCCATTCCCAACAGGAGGCCTTGTGTCTCCTGCCAGGAGGTTATTGTAAATACAAATGTGTTCTTAATCAACTTGCTTGGTAAAATAAAGGTAAAATAAATAGCGTTTGTGTCACCTTCCTGTTCTGTACGTTTGCATTACTTACCCTGTATTATGAGACAGCAGGCCCAGCCCAACTGTCACACTCTCTGGGTCATTCCGGGTGTGTGCATTGTTCTGTTGCCTTCCATCATAACTCCTGTGCTATCCCACGAGGCCTTTCTAGATCTGCTAAGCTAAAGGGAAGCACCGCGCCGTCTGCTGTGTGAAATAAATAAGGCCAGCGTATGCCGGCATGTGTGTGTGTGTGTGTGTGTATGGGGCGGGGGGTCACAGAGGAAAGGTATGGGTGAAAACAGGAGGGGGCCGTTCATGACAAAGAAAGGCAGAAATGAAGGGCTGTGTGAAGAGATGGAGAAATAGCAGGGTGGAAAACAGAGGGAGATTGCCTACATGCACGCGTGAGTGAACGGGGTAACACACCAGAGGTACACCTAGGTGTGTGTGTGTGTGTGTGTGTGCGTGCGATACAGAGATGGATCACCGGTGCTTGTATCTTCTCCACAGCCATGCCTAGCAGGCGCATCAGCGGCCGCCTCCATTTACATTAGGGAGATTTAAGCTGTCTGAGCCAATGGTGACAAGTCAAGGTGTTTCACTTTAATTACACCGGGCAAGGTCACCGCCTTCGCCAGCTTGCCCTCACGCAGGAGAACGAGGAGCAGGAGGAGGAGGAGGAGAGGAGCAGGGGGCGGAGGGAGGACAACAACGGAGGAGCTCACGTCGTATTTACATTCTCATTTATTGACCCCTCCCGCCTTCCCCCTTCCCTGGTCGCCCTTTAATACACCGCCATACGTCACGCCCGTGTGTGTGTGTGTGTGTGTGTGTGTGTGTGTGCACGCATGCGCGTGCATAAAAACGATGGCCTTAGCCTTTAAGGAGAAACACTGACAATGAAATTGGTCACGCTGGCTCTGTGCACACATACAAACACATGTACGAATGCACTTAATGTATAAACAGTATCCACAAAACATACAGCACATGCACACCACAAACAAACAAAATGTTGTATTATTAAATCCTCACAAACAACATTCATACAGTACACACACTCACACACACATTTCCCAGCACACACATTTGTTCCAAATAATCCCTAGTGACAAAATAAACGGCAGTGGTGTGCGAGGTTATAGCCTTAATGGGCCATACGCCATTGAGGTGACATAGTGCATTACGCACCCTTAATATGACATCTATTGCCTACTTGTTTTTTCACAAGGTCTCTCGCCCGCACACTCTCTCTCTCTCTCTCTCTCTCTCTCTCTCTCTCTCTCTCTCTCTCTCTCTCTCTCTCCTCTGTCGTTCTCTCTCCCACTACCTCTCATTGCCGGCTCGCGTGTCCCAAGGCCATCGTGTTGTACAGTGAAACTGACAGGTTTGGAGTTTGTGTTAACGCCTTGCAGGTGTAAGTTTAGCCTGTCCTGGGCAGCCTACAGAGGCTATCTATTGGAGGGAGAGAGAGAGAGAGGGGGTAAAGCCCAAAGATACCTGCCTGACAACGCTCATCAGATCCGCCTTGCTTGACTGTACACCCCTCTTCTCTCTCATCTCTTTACCTACGGTTTACCCCTCCATCACTCTATACATCAGTCGCAACAGTGAGTCCCTGGGGGTAAAGCCCGCTGAGTCTTCTTCTGTCAAATTATTCGACAGAATATCCTTTTTCCAGCCCGTTTATATATACAGTATATTTTCTCGAGACAGGAAAAAAGAACAAAAAACACACATCGACGTCGTTTGTACAGTTTTGAGAACATTCTGACAAAACGGCACTTTAGGAAGTGTCTCCAGTCTCCGGACAACGTTTTATTGTTAAGTGTTTGTTTGCGTGTGTGTGTGTGTGTGTGTGTGTGTGTGTGCGCTCGCGTCTGCGTGTGTTTGAAATCCTCACAAAGGGTTGATGGTAGGCTGTCAGTAAAATGCTGCCCCGCCTTTCTTATCAGCATCGCAGCTTTAGCTGTGAAAACGGCAGTCAAATTTTAAAAAGGGAGGGTGGGAGTGAATGAGAGAAAGGACAGAGAGAGAGAGAGAGAGAGAGAGAGAGAGAGAGAGAGAGAGAGAGAGAGAGAGAGTGCCTTCAGGGGAAGTTATTAAAGAAGGCGCAAGCTGGCTGGCTTGGCAGCAGTTCAAAGGGGGTGGATACCCCCTTTGCCTCTGCACACAAATGGCAGTTGCTGGCACTACCGCTAAACACACAATGCCTCGTGGCAGAACCGTGTCTTTCATTGACAGATGAGTGGGGAATGGGGAAAGCACGGAAAATGGGAGGGGGTAAAAAGGAGAAAAAAACTATCTTTGCTCTCCTTTCGGGGGCGAAAGAAAGAATTAACCTGAAAAGAGGTGTAAGCCCCCTAACCAGAAGTGAAAGGCAGTTCTCTTTAAACACAGTCATATACATACTATGTGAGTGTGTGAGGCCATTAATGGTACACGCTCAAATGTGGGAAGATTTGATTTGGGTATGGTCTGCATAGTTATAATTAAGGTCAGATATAGCAGTGCTAAAAGGCCAAAATCATTTTGTACAGTTACATTTAAAAAAATGTAAAAATCTATGTTTTACAGTAACCCAGTATAGCCTTTGATGTTTAGCCTGGTTAGTTCCAACTATTTCAGCGTAATGCTAACCATTAGTGCACAAAATCCTAGCTAACCCATCAAATAAGAATAAATAAAAATATGTTTTGTGCACAGTATGACATACCGTAGGCTTTTCTTACAGATACAGGGTTAACATATTTCATTGGAAGGGAAGCCTTTAGCTGGTCAAAACTGGTGTTAATAGGTGTTTTATTAATAAATACATTTGAGTGGATATGTTTCATCATTATACAGTTATGTAAAAATCTTGAAAATTGAATATATTAGTAAAAATACACACAAAAGGGACACATGGCTTTAACTCTAGTGAATATTGACAACTTAAAGTGTGTCAGTAAAGGTGTGGTAGAGTCCAGCCAGAGCGTCAGGAAAGACGACCGGAAACAGCTTAAAGTCAATCCATCGCATATTTATTTATGTTCTATACAAATGTAGCACTGTCAGACAAATATAAATATATGTAATATAGTGAGAAAGGCACATTGCTAAACACATTGCTAATTATTGTGGATAATACCATGATCACAGTAGGAAAGTATGTTATTTATATTATTCACAATACTTTTTACTATATTAATCACAAACCCACAAGATATGCTTAATATTTTACTAGGCCCAAACAAAAAGACAAAATAATTTCCCCTTAAGAAATGTCCTCAAACCGTAAGTAAACACAACACCAGTGTGCCTACATCCCCTTCAAATGGAACAGCCCATTCAGCATCTGACACCTGGAAATCAGTGACAGTTAGCTCCGCCCCTTACCACTTCTGTGACTGAAAGACAAAGAAACCATCCATCCATCCATCCATCTTCTCCCACTTATCCGGAGTCGGGTCGCGGGGGCAACAGCTCCAGTATGGAACCCCAAAACTTTCCTTTCCCGCCCCACATTAGCAAGCTCTGACAGGGGGATCCCGAGACGTTCCTAGGCCAGTGTGGAGATATAATCTCTCCACCTAGTCCTGGGTCTTCCTCGAGGCCTCCTCCCAGCAAGACGTGCCTGGAACACCTCCCAAGGAAGGCGCCCAGGGGGCATCCTTACCAGATGCCCGTACCACCTCAACTGGCTCCTTTCGACGCAAAGGAGCAGCGACTTTTCTCCGAGTTTCTGACAGATAGCCAAGCTTCTCACCCTATCTCTAAGGGAGAAGCCAGCCACCCTTCTGAGAAAATCCATTTAGGCTGCTTGTACCCTTGATCTTGTTCTTTCGGTCATGACCCACCCTTCATGACCATAGGTGAGGGTAGGAGTGAAAATTGCGGTAGATCGAATGCTTTGCCTTCCGGCTCAGCTCTCTTTTCATCACAACGGTGCGGTAAAGTGATTGCAATACCGCTCCCGCTGCTCTGATTCTCCGGCCAATCTCCCGCTCAAATGTCCCCTCACTCGAGAACAAGACCCTGAGGTACTTGAACTCCTTCACTTGGGGTAAGGACTCATTCCCTACCCAGAGTAGGCACTCCATCGGTTTCCTGCTGAGAACCATGGCCTCAGATTTAGCGGTGCTAATCTCTATTATTATATGATACTGTATATTAGGGGTGTACCCGAATCTGTATACATTATTGGTGAAGGCACGAATAGTGCGAAACGGAAACAGATATTAAAACTACCCGAAGTTGCTTGGTATTATTAGGGTTTGGGAATAAAAGATGACATGTCTGTGGGTCAGCTCATGTTTCTTCAAATTTATTTATATAACTGTGGATGGCCCATTCCTTTTGCAATCTAGATCACTAACTAAGTATACCATATTATTGAAAAGTTACTAAAAAATAAAGTCTTCCCCACTGCGTCAGCTCAAAGCAGGCAGCCGACTGAGAGCTAACTGTTCCCGGGTGTAAACTGAGGTAAACTGGCAGTGGTGGCAGTGTTATGCTAGCAATTAGCGAGAGACAGAGCACGGAGTGGTAGCTGGATTTCTTTCCAGAATATACTCCAAAATGAAGATTAGAATTTAGAATTATTTAGCTCTGTGTGTTAATTTCCCTCCATTTAATAAACCCAGTCGAAATATAAAAAAAAAGATAAATACATGCATTATGTAACCTATCAGACAGGTTGCATTGCATTTTGAAACAACATTTAATTATTTATTATAAGAGCGAAAGTACAATGATTACCTTAAAATACAGTATATTTTATTATTTTAAAATTGCATTGCCAATACTTTAAATATTATGGTGCGTTCTGTAAACATAACGTTTATTTTATGTTCAAATAACTTTTACTGATTGACATGTTTCATCAAAAACTACTTTCAAATATGTTTGCTCTGTTTAATGGGTGTGGCAAGTGTTGTTCAATGCCATGTATTAAAAGTATAGCTGTAAATGTGGAACGTTAGGGTGTTATTAGTCTCGCAGAGCCAGCATTTCCTTACATAAAGTCTGGGAGACAGCGCTGGTTAACTACGTCAGTACCCGTCTACTTGACATGCAAGCTATTTTGATTGACGTGCACGACGACCAAATAAGTAACTATGCCCAATCGGGCATTAAACTTACAATGAGGAAAACTAATAAACAGTAGTCTGGCTGTTTTACAGGTATTGAAAATCTGTTAAATTAATAGGCTACAGTTACTGATTAAAATAAATTGAACATTTTAAATAAGTAAATAAAGCACTGCGCTATCATCGCACCGGAAATTACTGACACATACTTGTGAGTGACAAAGCTAACAGCCAATGAATATCGACAGTATTACTTCCCGAAAGTCAGAGAGTAAAGTGTCGAGCTTATGTGGGTATATGTATCAGACGTTCAGCACAGAGTTGTTAATGTGACGTAGTGCTAATGAACGGAAAAGGCTGAGACTAGGGTATTAGCCTATAGCCTAATAGACCAGAGCAATGTCACATTAATGTGTAGTCGTTTTAGCATACACACCACTTTTGAGGTGAAAACAAAGCATAAAAATAAGGGAGGGAGATAGCCTAGCCTAGCTAAACTGGACCGAACTTTATTGAAATACTGGCATCATCCTTCAGCTGCCAAAGTACTAATATATTAACCTGGTGTAACCAGACCATATTAGTGAATAGGGTTCGGCCATGCTCCATTGGGACATGTACGCAATTGTTCATTTTGAAGCTATTGGACATAGGGTGACCAGATGTCCTGCTTTGTGCGGGACAGTCCAGCATTTTCATACTTTTTTTTACGTGTCCCACATATTGAGACGATGACCCGCATTTTCAATTTGGATCTGGTTTTCGTAGTTTTCTAATGCTTTTCTAACATCTGGCATTTGTCCTATGATTGTAAAGAAAGCAGCAAGGACTGCCATCACGTGGCTGTTTGATGCCAATCAAACTGCACACACGTGGGTTAGTTACCTGTCTGTCACAGACTTCCCTGTCTACGCCACGCCAACTGTGAAAATTGCGAGGGATCACAACAAGCCACAGTGTATATAGGAGAAATTATGGAAGCCACTACTACAAATAAACAAAAATGCAGTGACAATAACTAGGAAATAACACGGGTGAAGCAGTGCAGGGGATTCTCAGTCTTCTGCGATGTTTGCCATAGTTAACATAGTGTTCAATTCTAGACGTGGGTGGGTGGGGATACGATGTGAAGTGACAGTCCTACCGGTATGCAAGTTTCACACAAAAAAGTGTGGCTCAGAAATAGACATCCAGATCAATGGACGCATTCTTGCTGAAGCCCAAAGATCATTGTCAGACAGATAAGGTAACCCCAGCTGAAATAACATTTACCACATTGTGCAGCACTCCCAATCATATAGGGCAGCTGACTGAGGGAATAAGCTAACACCGGTAATTTTCCCGTACTCAAGATAGCAAATAAAATGTAATGTGTGTATCCGGATATTTGTTGTCGGAGGGAGAATGTAAGCTATTTAAAGTATAAGCAGGCAAGCCATCAATGAAATTATGTTTAATTGAAGGATGGACAAAAGTGTAAGGACAAGTTAAATGCACCTTAAATTACATTCATTTAGTACTTGTGATGGCCCTGCTTTGTTTAAGCAGGCCTGTGGTCCTTATTGGCTGTATAGGCCCTAATTAAGCTAATTAAGTGCACCTGGGCATGTCACTTATATAGGTGTGTTGCAGCACACTGTCTTTGTGACTCTCCTGGCCCCACACATTCTGTATGTTGGTTGGTTTTTGTTTCTTAGTTTGGTTAGCATGCAACACGCACCACATATATTCAGTACATACACCTACAGACATTCACACATCATTCTATGTTATTCTGTTAGTTAAGAGTTTGGTTTGTTTGGTTTACGGCCCTTGAGCCAGGTTGTAACGGCACTTTTGTTGTTTGGATAGGCTACTAGGCCTACAAAGCTGTAATATTTGATAATTATACATGGTGAAGGACTAACCTGTACCCTGCATAGTCTGTGTGCTATATACATAGACATTATGTCAAGATTTTCGACATTGTCCCTCACAAACATACTATTTGTCCGACATTTGGTTTGTTGGGATCTGGTCACCCTAATTGGACAGCACTGAATCAATCGGAGTACTACAAATGTTTTTATCAACTACCTATACCACCATTTCGAAACGTGTGATGAGACAGGCTTTTATTAATGCATGCTTTTTGCCTTTGAGTGAAAGGCATTTATGTGTTTGTTACGTTAACTGATCGGACTGCCTTGAAATTACTTCACCTGTTTACCCTTTGGCCTATGCATCACCTGGTGACTATATAAAAACAGAAGTGATTTAGAGAGAAGAGAAATATAGGACGGACGTTAACAAGGAACTGGGGGAACGGGCACAAACAGAGGTACGGGGGTCACAGACCCTAGCCTTATTGAACAGGAAAGAGCGGGCCCGAGATGGGAGGCGATGCCGCAGTGGAAGGTGGTCACCGATAACCGTTCGTCTTGGACTGTGTGGGTACGTGTGATTGACTCTTTGCAACTGGCCGCATCCTGACCACTGCTCGGACAGTGGAGTCTACGAGCCAGGTTGATGATGTACCTGCAGACTGGTTTGTTTATGACCTGCCGCCTTCCGACCCCTGCGCGAAGCATGAGGTCCGCGAGCCGAGTCGGGTTTTAACCATGTATTATTGACATCAAGCCATAGGAATGAATGTGTTTCAGAGCGCAGCAGTGTCGCTGTCTCGTCCTGTTTGAAAGGGCCTTCATGCTAAATACATTTAGCTGAGAACAATAGCCGGGCAGAGCCAGGCTGCTAATACACCTCTCCCGAGATGTCATTTCAACTTTTAATGTATTTCTGAATTAAACAACTGCTAACTCCATTGAACGGCATTCAAATTAGAAGGTTTCTATCACCAAAAACTGGGCGTTATAACCACAACCTGACATAAACTTGTACTAGTTTTGCTATAGTAGTCTATAGGCTACTTGTGAGTACTTGTCATCATAACTAACAGTAGCCTACCAAATGACACTCATCTTATTTAATCTGTGTCACACTCTATCCATATCTGTCACTCGCTCTAGCAGAGAAATGACCATTGAACACTCACTATCTCTCTCTTTCTCTCTCTCTCTCTCGCCGCTCGCTCTCACTAGCTTTTTGGGGATATTGTATAATTAAAAAATGTTCAATTTGCGGGCGTCAGGGCGCCGCTATTAAAATGTGGGAGACTCCAGGAACTCCAGGAACAGGAGAGTTGGGATGTCTGAGATGATACTGTTTGATTGCAGCAAAAGCTATGTGACTGTAAGGGGAGGGGTAGAGATGGGTGTGAGCCTATGAGCTCTGTAGGTAGAGGTGTGGAGTAGAAGGAATGTGAGCCACTTACTGTACAGTAGCCCAGTAAGTGGGGGAAGGGGTCATGTTCTGTTGGAATTTCAAAATAATGTTTAACGGTGGCGTACCGATAATGTCTTATTGTAATGTGTCATATGTTGTATGCTGATGACATAGTTCATCCCCAGGTGAGCACAAAGGCAATCTCCGTCCTTGTGTTGAAACAATGACATACGAAGCAGACAACATATTATTTATTGTCCCAGAGGACATTTTGTTTATAGGCAAGCAGAGAAAACACAACGTACAAGATTAATTCTTCACAAGCAACGTTCAGATATGGAAATAAAACAATGTTATTCTAGCCTAGTCCATCCTAATCTCTTGTCTTTCCACAATACCATTATAGCATGTTAATGCTAATTTGGGAAACCCAACTAGGCCACACTATGACATTCCATCTGCTCTGCGACAGTTGAGGATTCATACAACTCCTCTCTATGACAGGCACAGTTGTCAAGCCCTGGCCAAGTCAGTCACGCTGCCATTGAGCTGCAAACAATGTAGTGAATGTAACGACAGATGACATGTGAGCGAGAGAGAGTGAGAGAGAAAGAGAGGGAATAAGGTGCAGGACATAGCCTCAACTCCATCTGTTCTTATACGCCCCCATCAAAAAGACATGGGTGCGTCTTGCACAAACATTGCAGTGTGTGTATTCTAGCACACAAAGACACACACATATTTATTTGCAGTTATACAGTCCATACCTCATGAAATACAAAATATTGTTAATACTGTTTTGTTTTCTCTTGGAGGTAAAGTTAAATGAACCAATTTATTTTTACAGGGATTTTTCATTACTGCTAGTGTGGAGGCAAGGTAGATTGGAAACAAGTTCTATAAAGCTGGAAAACGATACTTGACTATTATAGACTCAAATAACACAATCATTGGATTTACAGTACCAAAATAGCCTGTTGTATCATAGGATCACCTCTACCTGATTTTGATCCTGCTTATGTACGAACCTGCTTATTTACACACTGTACTGTATGTCAGTACAGTAAGCAGGTTTGTCATTCTTCTTCATATAATGATCCCACGTAAATAAATGTGGGAATAAGTAATGTGTCCTGAGGTCAAAACATGTACAGTAGCATACAGTATGGAGGCCCACCTATCATTTGTTTGGCCCTCTGATACCATCTACTGTATCAACAAAGATTTAGAGTAGACATTGGTGTGTTGGTGTGCACGCACGTGTGTGCGTGTGTGTGTGTGCGTGCATGTATGCACATGTATGCAAATGTGTGTTTTTGTGTGTATAAAAAGCTGCCTGTCACAAGAGTAAGAGGTTTTAGCTAAATCAGGCTAGATGAGAAGCTCTTCATGTAGAACACAGCTGCCAATGCAGAAGGCTAAAAGAGAGGGCAACGGCGGTTATGTTTTTCAATGTATTTCTTTCAACACTTTCTCAATTAAAGGCCCTTTTACAAATAGCACTCTGCTAATAACATAATGGTGAGTGGAATGTCACTGGCGTGAGTCAGTGGTGTAATGTACCTAAGTCCATCACCGGCAATTTTAATGCTTTTATAATTGGACTCCACTTTGGGACATAGTGGGACACGGCAGGCTGTGTTGTAAAAGGCAATGAGAAATCATTTGTAAAAATGTTAGCGTCTGGAAATAATAACTAGCCTTGGTTCTAATGCAGGGCTCTTTGCAAAAAGGGGTGGAAAAATGTATCGCTAATTGAGTTTGCCTGAAAAAAGGCATTTAAAACTCATCATTTCATTTCACAGCTCTTTTTGTGGTGCATGGTGTTTAGAATGAGTGGGTAAAACAGGGAAAACAGCAGTGTTTCACATCCATTTGCAGGTTAATAGTCATCTTCAGGCTTTTAAATGTGAGTAAAAAAACTCTCAGAAAGAAATTTGGGCAAATTAATTACAAAGTGATTTTTCTTCGCAGTTGCTGTGAACTCCTGCCATTCAGAACCTGCCTACAGGATTTTGCTTTTGTGGGCTTAAATACCAGTTTCATCCATTTACATTGCCAAAACGATTTGTGTTTAAAGATATTTTGGTATAATTAATGCATAATCCTCAGTTCGACGTGACTGAAATGGAATCAAAACAAATATGTAGTCAGAAATCTGTCACAGGAACAGAACTGCATTTCTATCTACAGTCCTTGTTTCCTTGAAGAAGAAGGTATTTGGGGTGGCAGGGGCTATGATTTGTGAGGCCACCCCAACACCATACATAACCCTTTGCTAAGACCCCTAGCCCTGTCTCAAGCATGGACACTAATGACTCATGTTTGGTCGGTGGTTAGTAGGCTCTGTAAGTTGTGGCTGGGGCATGGATTGAGTGGACTCCACATAGACATTAGTACCCTTGCTTCTGGGCTGTATTGCATCAATGTCGAGGGGTAAAAACATGTCCTCCATCTTCAAAACCACACCCTGAGGGATGAGAAAGGCACCTGCAGGCCCGTATCTATCAAAAGATAATGGCCAAAGTCAAATCTGTCTTTTTGTGAGAGCACTTAGCTTCTGTGCGACTCTGAGGCGTGGTAAGTTGTACAAATTAGTAGAAGCCCAGTTGCTCCTAGATAAACTACTGCCCTGAAACAGTCTCACATCCTGCTTTAACAGTCTGTGCTCTTTTGCTTTAAAAAATGATGAGACTCACACAAAACCCAGTCCCTTTGTCAAATGAAATAAGAAAAACGGTGCCAGGGGTGAAAGTGCAGGAAATAATTTAGCTTAAAGCATGAAGAAAAGTTGCTCTCTGCTGGCCAAACGCGCCTTTAACAGGTGCCTTAAAAGAGGGACTTGGCCTATAATCTGAAAAGCTTTTTTTTTCATAATTTGTACCAATGATCAATCAGGAGTAGAAACATCTTGAGAAGCAGATCTGAATCAATTTTAATCTATACGGATACTCAAAACAAATACAACTTGTGCTTGCAAGATCACAACACCTAAAGATCACTAAATTACTACAATCACTCAATACATCACTAAAGACAAAAAACTATTAAAGAATGATAACACACATATGATACTGTAAATTGAGTATGAATACAATTCATTGAATTATTTTTATAGAAATACTGAAATATAAAAACATTAAAACAATAGAAAGGCAAGCATAATATATGTATTATTCAGAGTCATGTATTAAACTAAAATTTTTTTCCACAAATTGCTTAGTGGTTTAATAGTGCAATGTAGTTTATACTCTCAGACTTCTGTCAATACTTTTTAAAATGTAATTCATTTTTAAGGAAAAAGGAAGAAGCCATTGTCTCTATTCTTTACAATATTATAGGCATGTGGTTTTTCTGTTGTTATGGGAGTGAGAGTGTGTGTTATGGGATGTTAGGCCCTCAAGCTACTTACAACCTACACCATGGATGCCCGCCATGCCCTGGGAATGTACTGTAAATGCTTGCGTGTGTGTGTGTGTGTGTGTGTGTGTGTGTGTGTGTGTGTGTGTGTGTGTGTGTGCGTGAGTACTGTAGGTGCGTGTGTGTGTGTGTGTGCTCACCCTGCACCTGCCTTGAACACAAACAGTGCCAAAACCACACATATCAAAAGCAATGCCACTTTTAACAGCAGCAAATTCTCACGTTTATTTATTAAAATTACCCTTGTTACACCTGCGTCTGATTTTTGCAGCCAAATATCCGCGTCTCCTTCAACTCAATTACATTAATTTCTCTGGATGATTGATTATGGATAGTATCTTAGTAGTTACTTGGAGGTTTCATACAGAATGCAGACATGTGACAGAAGATAGACATCACAAACATTACCGTCTGTGCATTAGGGCAATAGATATTTTGACAGACGATTCTGACATGAACATTCTAGGGCACTAAGAAATGCACACCATCACACCAGCTGGTGGCGGAGCTATTGCCAAATGCCCATCTAGGCTGGCAGCTTGCTGTAACATGCCAGTAGAGGCCGTGACAGCTCAGAGCCAGACCAGGATGATGCCAGAGGGCATCAACCAATGCGAAAACAACTAAATATATAAGATGTGAGTGGATATGAAGACAGAATGCTACAGTATGTAATGTAATGTTATCACCTTTTGAAGGGCTTGGGGAATCAAAATAGCACAAACAAAATGTCCATTTAGGTAAATGGGATTAAATCAGATACAGACATTGGGTACATTCATATTGATATTCCTGGGCAGAAACGTTGTTTCTCACAGCAGCAAAAATGTACAGGTCAATTCAAAACAGTAAATCTCTACAAACAAGATGAATAATCTGAATATAAAATCTTTACAACTAGCTCACCAATATTTGCCATCCCTCTGAATTAAAACAAACAGACAGTGTCACTTATTTTCTGAAATAACAGAAATGTGGATATGCTGTACTAAAGATCTTCTGGAATATTATTATGTTCTTTGCTCTCCTGTATTTGTATGAAATATTAAAGCCATTTTTATTAGCTAGTCAGCTCTCCTCTAGCTTCCGTACATTGCCATACACACGAGCAGCCTGTTGCATCACAGCAGCCAGTGCTGTAGTTTCATGCCATCATTGAAAGAGTTGAAAGAAGGCAAGCTAAAGTAGTGATGCTATAGCATCTGCTTGGCACCAATCAAAGGGAATGGGGTGCACCATTTCTGCTTCCGAGGCTTCCCAAGGTTCTTGTACTGATAATAGTTTGATGTCTCCACCACCCTTGTCGTGCGCTGAAGAGACAAGCACAGGCTCACACTCACGCTAACACACACACACACACACACACACACACGAGTGTGCGTTCACACAGTGATGCTGTACGCACACACACACATGCGCAGACACACGCAAATAAAGAAGCATAGCGTTTGATGCACACAGGGATTTGTGTTCACATGTCGAGAACAGTGATCGAGTCATGACCTCAGACAGACTGACAGACACAAGCGCACCAACAGACGCAAGTAATAAAATATACAGAACAGAGAGACATCAACTAAGCTCTCTCTCTCTCTCTCTCTCTCTCTCTCTCTCTCTCTCTCTCTCTCTCTCTCTCTCTCTCTCTCTCTCACTCTCTC
>JAODUE010017078.1:2500-25158 GCA_027564755.1 Amblyopsis hoosieri
TTGAGCCAAAATATTCACAATGTGCGCTGGAAGTGCCATTTTGTTAATATAATATCATACCAGTTGCCTACTACGAATTATGCCAAATTGTATAAACCATGCCTTTAATCTTAGACAGACTAGCATTTTCATTGTAAATAGTGAAGTGGAATAAAACATAACATGTTAAAAACCTTCCTGCACATAATAAACTAAAGTACTGCTTATGAATGTGATATAAAACAGAACATTGGTATTTCCACTACTACAGCAGTTTAATGTTTTACAGTAGCACTGCTGTGAACTGTATTAGGCCTTGCGGCAGTGAACAGGTGCAAATACTTCCGTTATAAACATTGCCAGGTCCTTTCAGCTACCCACCATTCCTACACACACATCCAAAACACGAGATGAGGCTAATTTAAGAAACAAGGCTACAACACCAGCAAAAACCACAATTCACAGTATAGAAATACAGCACAATAAGATAGTATAAACATACTGTATACTGTTCAAATAAATTAGTATATCCTAGGAAAATACAGGTAATTTTTAATTATTCACAATCCTTTGCCATGTGGATTTACACAGCTTCTGATCATCTTCAAACAATACACTATATACAAATTGTTGGTGTGTTTCAATGATTTAATACTGTAACGATACGTTTCATTTTAATTTAAAACATCTGCCCATCTCTCATTTCAGCTCAGCCCTCATCTCATATAATGCTCTGGATGTTTCTGTACATCTACTGGGGCTTGGTATAAGGACCCCTTCATGCATTGAGATCAGTCCAAAGATGAAAATATCTCAAATACATTCCAAACACAGTCCATTGCCAATCTTCCATCACAACGATTCCAGGCATGGAGATCAAGTTTGGAATGAAGGCCTGCACAAAAGTGCATGTCCATAATTTTAGCGTGCAAAGCGTGTTTACATTATGCAGAACTAGGGCAAGCACAGGAATACATGTATGTGTGTGTGCGCGCGTGTGTGCGTGTGTTTATGTAATACTGCATTTGTGTTTGCCCAGTGTGTTGTAGACTATTGATGTACACACACGCACACTTGTTTCCCCCTTGCTCTCACATGCACTCCCACACGCGTACACACATCTGCGAGAGACTTGTCCGTGCGTTTGCCCGGCAGCAGAGCCTCAAAGAGGGCCGGGCAGGAGTGCGGCACGTCAGTGGGCACGTGCAGGACGCAGAGCGATGCTCAGAGCCTGAACACAACGGCACTCGCAAGAAGAGGACGTGGCTAAAGACGCCATGTCAGTTTCACTGTGCCTCACCAGCTTCATTAATAAGCAGCATTAGCATAGCAGTGGTTGGCTGTATTGGGATAAATGGTCACAGTGCCAAGAGGATACATTTATTGGTGTAATAATTCCCTCCTTATACTCATTACAACTTCATGCACTGGGTTAGTGTGTATTATTTAGTAATAATAAGCTATACATTAATCGCAGGAAGTCTGTATGCAAATCTGTTTTTTTACTTCCACATTAAACATTAGGCTTATTTTAATTTAAGTAATATCCTTATGATATTCCTTTAGATAAATGTCTGTTATCTGTTGACGATTGCTAGTGGTTCAACCCACTTTAGCTTCATCTTAGTAAGTAAAAGCTCATATACTGTGTATGTACAGTATGCATAGAATGGTGCTAATCTCCCTCGCTCATAAACCCTGCAAATGAGGGAATAGCCAGGTTTAACACTTAATGCTTAACATTTATAAATACACAACATGCCATACTGTAACAGGCTGTCTGTCTAGACAGGTTAGCCATATGTGCGTTATTCTCTGCATCACCCATGGGTGATGACATCACATACTGTATACTGGTGTGTGCACGTGCGTGTGTGTGCGCGCGTGATCTTACACGTATCCATGCTCATAGTATGAATATTTCCCATGCTGTCCCCAGGAATAACTTAACTGTAACTACTTTTAGGCTAGTTACTTGAAGACATATTATATGTGGTGTGCTGCTCTTTACAGCCTGTCATCACATGTAAGAGGAGCGTAAACCCAGAACAGAAAAACAATAAAGCCAGCTTTCACGTCGAATGGTGCTATTGTGTATGTGTGTGTCATACATATCTCCGTATCTCTCCCGTCCCGCTCGCTGACTTTCTCCGTCTATTAATCTTCCCAATCCTTTTAGATGCAGGCAAACATTCCCATCTGAATGCAGCAGCTATGTCACTTCCTGCCCGCGTGAACGCCTGGTCACGTGCCCGTGTGTTGTTGTGTGCTTCTGGCACGTTCCGGCATCTCCGCTGCCCACGGCTCTCGTGTTAAAGTCATCAGAGCGCACACACTGTGCGTGTAAAAGTGTCTGTTCGTATGTGATTGTGTGCATGTGTGTGTGTGTGTGTGTTAATTAGTTTCTGGTAGATTTATACAAACATCATATCAGCATGTCTGTGTGTGTGTGTGGTGTGTGATTTAGGAGGCACAGCTGGCCAGCACAAGATGACAAACTGTCACTTATCAAAGGGGGGAGGGGGTGTATATGAGTGAGAATCAGAGGACATCAAATCAATCTACATACTAAACAAGCAAGTGGCAAGTGAGCAAGCGAAGAATAAAGAGCAAATAGAGAGAGACATTGAGACAAAAAGGAAGACAGCGTGAGCGTAAGTGAGCTAGAGAGAGAGAGAGAGAGAGAAAGAGAGAGAGAGAGAGAGAGAGAGAGAGAGAGAGAGAATCTAGGGCTGTTTTCCCCCCACACTGGCTGACAGTGGGTTTTGTGCTCTGATCTCGCCGCTCCGATGGGGTTTCGTACCCATGCAGCCAGGGCTGGGGGGTCCTGAGGGGCATTGCATGACCGGACTGCTGATCTGAGCCTTGGTTACCCTGCGCCTGACAGTATCAGCCACAGCGGCTGAACCTGACCCTAGCCCATGGCTAATGGATCGTCTGTCGACAACATGGACTAGGAGCCAAGCAGGGAGCTAAAAAGACAGTGAAACACTTGCTGTGGGAGAAAGCTAAGCTGGGAGAGGACCACCGTTGATAATGAGAGGTAGGCGAGCCATGCTATAGTACAATGGGCTGCTGTGAACTGCTGTGCCAGTAGTGTTGACACGATCTGGACATAAATGTGGAATAATTCAGCTGCAGCATGCAGACTGCATCCTCATGCTTTTTTAAACCAGAATTAGGAGCATGTACTGTATTTGTTGTGGTAGCCGTACTGCAGGTTGTGTGCTTGGAATATGTTTTGATGACGGTACATTGGACTGTTAGCACTCATCATGAGAAAAGCCATTCTCTCCTGTGTTGACCTCATTTTAGACCTGCTGCTAAACGCTCCACTAAGCTGATACGTGCGCGTGAGCATGCACGTCTGCATCTACACATGCTTTCTTGTTGTTTTTTGTTGTTTTTATTGCAATGGCACGCACGCGTGCATGTTTTCACATCTTTCACTAATGAGGTGATTAACACATTGCATTGCAATACAGAGTGATACATCTCCATCTAACCGTGCGAGGAGGGACTTGTGTTTTAGCCCAGCAACATATCGTTATTTTACAACTGGCACTCAGTGAGGCAACCCCACCGAAATAAAACATGGGAGATTTTCCAAACATCTAATCCACAGTGGTCTGTATGGACCGTGCTAGTCAGGCAAATACCTTGTGCCTTAGATTTAAAACACCACCGTGATAATACCCTGGTCTAGTCACTAGTGTATAGGTTGGACAAGAACACAGTTTTAACTCGCCGTCTTATTCTAACCAACAATCCACAGGGTGGTTCAGCTGCCAGCTTAAAATGTCTGCCACAGAATGCTCATAGACATTTTGCTCACAGTTTTGGACGCACACCTCTGCCTGCTACTTAAGTGGATTAACAGGCCTGCCAATGTATTACAATAAAAAACCAAAAACACGGCACATAAAAAAACAAAAACATGGCAGCCTGCAGTGTGAACACAACACAGTATGCATAATTTCGATCGGTTTGAAATCAACCATAACATTGCACTGGGGAAGGGGAGGCGGGGGTCCAAGCCTCATCTCACTGGGCCTGCAGCGAGCACAGCCAATGCTATAAATAAGGCAGTTCCAGGAGGCATGGACATATGAAGTTATCTGAAAGGCAATCAGACACCCAGTATCCGCGCTACGTGGGTGGAGTGTGGGTGAGGGGTTAGGAGGCCTTAAAGCACCACAGGGCTTCCATGTCTAGGTGTACAGTGGGCAGCAGGTAGTTTTAGAGAGAGAGAGAGAAAGAGAGAGAGAGAGAGAGAGAGAGAGAGAGTTGAGAGATAAGTACAGTAAAATCAAAAGGCATCAGAGGGATCGCATCTGATCTTTACATGGTCTCCACCTTCTCTTTCTCCACAGCTTTCTTGGCATGCATTCTCCTCTCCGCCTTCCTGTCTCCCTCCCACACCTGCCCAAAGGAATGCACTTGTGACAGCAACACTAAAGTGGCGGACTGTCGTGGACGGGGCCTATACGACGTCCCCCGGCGACTACATCCAGACACAGAGGAACTCTATCTCCAAGGCAACCGAATCCGGGGGCTGGGGTCTGCGGCGTTCCGCGAATATCCTCTTGTCCGCATCCTCGATCTGTCTAATAACTCCATCACGTCCATATCTGCGTCGGCCCTGCAGGGCCTGGGGAATCTTCAGCGCCTCACGTTAGCAAACAACAGCCTGAGGGAGCTAGACAAGCGGTTACTCGGACCTGTTCACTCCCTCCTGCACCTTGACCTATCACACAACAGGCACTGGTGCTTTTTTATTGTGTGTTACTGCTGATGCCAAAATATAGTTGTGTATAATTTTGGGCCCAAGGGGTGAAATTGCGTGCCTCAGATTTGAATTTTTTTAAACTGGTGTCTTATGCTAAATGTAGCGTTCAGACATAACTTCTTTTTGGAAGCTGTCGGCCTCTTTTTTACATTATAACTATGGAGCAGGCCGTGTTTTTAAAAGCTCCATTGGCGCTGAATTTATACGCTGCCGCGGGGAAAACACTAACTCGGCTAAGATATTATGCTACCTATACATATCTTCTTCAAACTGCATATGATCATTTGTACCTTTTGTAGGTTACTATGACTATAGGATAACAATTGTATGCAATATTTGTCTGCACGTCATCAAGTTCAGCTCAGTATAGGATTATGTATCCACATAACAGACTGTCTGGTGTTCTTTTTGCTTGCCGTTTTCTCTCTAGCCTGTGGGGCTTGCCAGGTGCAATAGGGGAGAGTCTGAGGAACCTCAGCCACCTGGGATTAGCCTACAACAGGCTAACACGACTGGACCGCACAGTGTTGGAAAGCCTGGGTCGCCTCGAAAGCCTCACGCTCAGCGGCAACCCCTGGAGATGTGACTGCCATCTCATAATCCTCAAACTGTGGCTGGAGACCTACCTCTTCAAAGGTTATCCCGCTGACCTGACCTGGACTGATTGTTATCTGACCTTGCAGCGTTCAGCCTTAGTTTGCAATGCTTTTATTCAATGAAGGACTTTCAATTACTGAAGTACTGACCCTTAAAACACAGTGCACAAGTAGTTCCCTGGACGCAGAACAACACATATGGCTTGATTTTATTTTTAAATTACCATCTTAACCAATTGGCAGGCAGCGTCCCCTGAGGACTAAAAATAAGCACACCCACAGTGGGACAAAACTGCACATAATGGAGTTATGTTATGTAAAATTAATACTTTCTCCCCAAGGAGATCGACACATCTGGGATTAGAGCAGACTAAAAAGCCTGTCCAATTAGTAAATAGGCTGTGTATGTGTGTGTGTGTGTGTGTGTGAGAGAGAGAGAGAGAGATTTGGCAGTGACAGACGAGACTACAACCTGACACATTCAGGTCAATAACAAAGCAAAGCACATTAAATGAAAGCAATATATTGTTTACATTACAATATTGCTGAAAACGTACTGACACGCTCAATGCCGTCTCACTTTATAGCCAGAGAAAAAGATGGGCAGGTTAATTTTGCTCAACATTTTGGTCAAGTTTTTGTGAGATGGAGATGGAAGTCAAAGTGTAATACCATCTACAGTAGCTAGGTCCAAGATCCTAAAGAGAGAGAAAACAAGAGTGAGAGATTGAGGCTAATTAAATGTTCAGCTCACAGTTTACTGTGAAAGCTATGCTAAATTTATAAATTGACAATACAGTTGCCCTGCCACAACCCTTATCATCTGAAAGTATAGACATGAAAGACAAGAGATACGTCTCAGAGGGCAAACAGCCCACGTTTGGTTTCTCCACCTGACTCAAAACAATGCAGGTATCTTGTTCACCGGACCTTTTGCCAAAAATGAGTTAGCCGCACCCTACGACTTTGATAACATCCATACCTCCAACATTGTGTCATTAATAACCATGGGAAAAATTGGAAAACAGCAGGATTTAGCTACTACGGTACTGGTAGTAGCCTACAGCTATGGGTGCAGGTACCGGTAGACTGCGACAGGCTACTGCATTCCTCTGGTTACGACTGACAACTTTTATAAATGTAAAATGGATACAGATTACAGTCGGGCTCCCAGCCGGAAGGTCGTGGGTTCGAACCCCGGTATTGACCTACCTGTAAGCATCCTTGAGCAAGATCCCTAACCCCTAACTGCTCCCGGTGGTTGGTCGCGCCTTGCATGGCAGCAATCGCCATCGGTGTATGAATGTGTGTGAATGGGTTAGTGTGAGGCAATACTGTACAGCGCTTTGAGTGGCCGGAAGGTTATAAAAACACTATATAAATAGAAGAAAGCAGAAAAGTAGATACAAAAAGCACTGGACAACATAGAGCAGTGTCACAACACAATAATCTGTGTTGATCTCTGAATGGACTGGCCTGTAGCCATCAGACACCCTACAGTGGGTTTTCCTACTGGACTACTGTAGCAAGGAAATAATATTCACTAATTCGCTTGTTCTCCTCGATTCACTCTAAGGTGGAGCAGTGGACGAGGTTCTCTGCAGGCAGCCGGAGGAGATGCGGGACCGAGACCTCCAGAAGGTCCCCTACCAGCTCTTCCACGCCTGCATGACCACCAGCTACAGCTTCCTGTTCGCCAACATCCACCACCTGGAGTCCGAGCGGCACCTCCGCGGCCACGCCCACGGTAGCCACGGCCACCCGCCCGGCCCCTCCCTCCACCTGGGGGAGGGCTACGGGGGCGGGGGCGGGGCCGCGGGTGGAGGAGGAGGGGGAGGGGGAGGGGGAGGGGGCGGGGGCTGCCTGCCGGAGTGCGAGCCTAAACAGAAGCCGCGGCCCGTCAACCTACGGCACGCCATCGCCACGGTGATCATCACGGGCGTGGTGTGCGGCATCGTGTGTCTGATGATGCTGGCGGCGGCCGTGTACGGCTGCGCCTACGCCGCCATTATGGCCAAGTACCAGCGGGAGCTGAAGAAGAACGAGGAGCTGGCCGCCGCCCGCGCCGCTGCCAACGCCTCCGCCGACGACAAGGAGCCGCTGGACAATGCTATCGCCTAGGAAACACCCTCAGGGCCCTGGACGCTGAACCTGGTCTGGACCGCAACCCTTTAAACCCATTCTTTTATGTCATATTTGGATGGGGTGTGTGTGTGTATCTGACAATCTATTTAGCTAGACTTGGAAAGCTAAATCCCCCACAGGCATTTGACTATGCACCAAAGACTACTGTACTGCCATATACTGTATACAGGTTCCTGGGTCAAGCCAAAGAATCCTCGCATTTCATTTCCATTGCTATCAGTACAGATAGCTCAGTATTTATAACTGTGTTTGTTGCTGTAATAGGTAAGCCTCTGATATAAACATACAGTACAGAGTTAAGCATTTGGTTTGTCTATTGACTGTTGTTGATAATAGTCTGATTTTGACGTAATTTAGAAAATTCTTACTAGGCAGCCGCTACTGATATATGAATAACTGTGTTTTTATGTTGTGTGTGTGTGTGTGTGTGTGTGTGTGTGTGTGTGTGTGTGTGTGTGTGTGCGTGTGTGTTTGTGCTCTCAGTGGCGTCGGAAGGAGTATTGGGTGTTAACAAATATAAGTGGCCATCAATAGCAACCTGCTATTGACGAAAACACCAGAAACGTCATTTAGACATTACGCAACAAAATATCCTGTAGTACTTAAATAAGTAATTTAATGTCTTACCGAACAAGATAAAAACAAGATACTATTATCAAAGCAATGGCACTACAAAATATACATTCTATAAATTGTTAATTAATATCAGCAAAATTTGGATTATGGCTTATACACATTCCCCCAGTTTTCTCCTCATCCTATTTCCGACACCCCAGTATGTGTGCGTGTGTGTGTGTGTGTGTGTGTGCATGATTGTGTGTGCATGTGCCAGAAAAAGTCTGCTGATGTGTGTACATATAAGCGTCTGTGCCTATTGATCGTTTTGAAGGTGAAAATTTGTGTTTTTCTTAGATTATATTTTTCTGAATGTTACATTGAAGATGGATAATTCTATAAAGCAATAATGAAACAAACAAACAAATATGAAAACAACAAATACTGGTGTCAACTCTTTAATTGTTCCTAGGAAATTAAAGTGCATGCATACAAGTTTTTTGCAGTCAGTGTAGGAATGCCCATTGCATTAACTGTATAATCAGCTATTGCATAATTGCAAATAATTGTAAGCTAACACACTTTTTGTCCAATTCCTAAAATATCTCCTTGCATTTCGCTAGTTTACTGTTCTCTGTGCATGTTGAAAAAAGAATCTGGTACTTCTACACAGCCCTGGCTCCATAAATAGGAACATAAACAAAGTGTTGAACACCGCTCACAACAACAAAGCCGCTTTGCTTCACAATGCGTTTCAATGTGTGGGGATATCCGTCCATACATCCTCATCCTCCTCATCCGCTTATCCAGAGCCGGGTCGCGGGGGCAGCCGCTCCAGCAGGGGACCCCAAATGTCCCTATCCCGAGCAACATTAACCAACCAACATTAACCTCTGACTGGGGGATCCCGAGGCGTTCCCATGCCAATGTGGAGATATGATCTCTCCACCTAGTCCTGGGTCTTCCCCGAGGCCTCCTCCCAGCTGGACGTACCTGGAACACCCCCCTAGGTATGCGACCAGGGACCTCAACTGGCTCCTTGCGTCACAAAGGAGCAGCGGCTCTACTCCGAGTTCCTCAAGGATAGCCGAGCTTCTCATCCTTTCTCTAAGGAAGACGCCAGCCACCCTCCTGAGAAAACTAATTTCGACCGCTTGTACCCGTGATCTTGTTCTTTCGGCCATGACCCACCCTTCATGACCATAGGTGAAAAATGTGCCTTCCGGCTCAGCTCTCTTTTCCTAAAAGCGGTGGGGTACAGTGATTGTAATAGCGTTCCTCGAGAACAACTGACCCTGCCTTCAAGGCAATGTGCCTGTGTGATAGATGATAGGTTTCCCCATACAGGGAATCATATTATCAGATTTTTCAATCACTAATTACAGCTGAGTTGTATGTTAACACTTAATAAACGTGGAACATCTAAACCAAGAAGAAGAGAGACAGGCTTCTCTTTCAACACAGACTGTCATTGGCTAATGAAGGTTATACACTATTGGTTCAATTGATCTGTCAGTCGAATCCTTGCAGCATGGAGTGGCAATTTTGTGAAATTGAAATGAAAATTATGTCTGCCAGCTTATATTAAATAAATGCAACGGCAGTCCGTACAGTATTAATGTAATAATGTAATACTAATATATTAATGTAATAATGTGTTTTTGACTTAATATGTTACTGAATAAGATTGTTTGGAACTTTGCCAATGTAACAAGATTATTTTTTACGGTAATCGATTGGTGGACTATGAGTTTTTGGTGGCTCTTATTGGTGATTACTATGAGTCTTTACAGGGGAGTAGTAGTTAAACTCAACATTTTAAGTACAGTATGTCGGTGGTCTAACAAAACTGATGTTGCACATAGCCTATTGAAAGCCCGCAAACAGTCCTGACTGCCTGGTTGGATTATTAAGAGGTTATGAAACATGTTTTGCTGGAGTTTCGAGAACCAGTATTTGAACACTTGTTCGGAAATACCAATGAGAATTCAAATCCTGTAAAATGATATTCGGGCCGGCCCTAATTAGGTTGTTTCTAACATTATTATTTAGTGATGGGCTTGTCTTACAATTGCTTTGATGTGGAAAACATGCAGCACACCAACACATAACATCCGGGCTCTTCGTCATACTATATTTAGACATTCCTAGAACTCTGCATGTACCTTATAAAACAGCGGCGCATAGCTTAGCATGTGACCGCACGCACACAAACAAACCTAGACATGGACCAACCCCCATACATGCATGCATGTACAAGCGGACTCAACGTGATTGAGACGTTCAGTGCCCTGGGAGTGTGACGACGTCATCGGCCTGTCCAGTTACGTTAGTGTATTAACGTATTCACAAGTCCACAGTTGAGTGGAGCGAAGACCAGTGAGAACTAGCGCTGACCAACCTGTGCTGAATCTGCATTCTCCTTTCTGACCCTCAAATGTGAAGCTATCCTTTACATGAGCGTTTTTGTTCAACTACTAAGCTAATGACTGTAATGTAGATCATATACAGTATTAATGATTATTACAGTAATAATGAGTTACCAAACACTTGTGTTTGTTAAAAAGTATAAATAAGTATATATAAATAAGTAAATAAGTATTTAAAAATGTACATCAAAAACATCATAGGGCATTGTGCTTATTTGATGTTTGTGTATTTGTGTGGCACTGCACAGACTATCCCATCTGCTTCACTACACTGGAGGCTCCTCTAGCCAAGCTACCCATAATGCACTTCTTTCATGTCAACGCATTCAGGCACCGTGAAATCATATTCTCTCTCGCTCTCTAGGCACTTTTTGCCTTTTTATATTTTGCCAGTTCAATTCCACACACACACGCACACACACACACACACACACACATGCGCACACACACACACACACACACGCGCACACACACACTTTTCTGTTTCCTCTTTAACTCATATTTCAGATTTTGTACGTTTGACTCTTATTCCTGGCTATAAATGAGATCAATAGACCAGAACAAGCATACAAAGAAAACGAGACAATGTGCTCAGTATTGGCCCCTTGTGAATACCTTGCATGGTTGATAGGATTCAGCTAATCGACATGCACTGCTTTTGAACTCACCATCATTCAAACTGGAGCTAATCAACACAATTACAGTACATTCAGAATTGGCCATCACCAATACTTCAGCTGGTCAAATCAAATTTAGAATTAACACGGAGAGCTTGTAAGGTATAAAATACATATGGAAACCTATTAAACCAGAATAAAACCGCAACCACGCCACTTATCGTTGTAATATGACTGCAAAACTGGCCACAGGCTATTATTGTGGCATGTGTTATTTTAAGACTTTGAATGCCAAATGCTACTCTGTGTTAGGCCACACGAGAACACACTACAGAGAAACGTCGCTCCTGATTCATCTGCATCCATGAGAAAAAGTGCATAGCCTTCACAACCCTCTCACACATAATAGCATGAATGTCCCCTCATCTCCTTCCCCCTCATCTCTTCGTTGGTCCAAAGCACGCCTAGCAGATTGAGGAAAGATCAAGCTTCACAGAATCATCCTGACATTCGCATTATATGCAGCATGGGCGTAATACTGTGGGGTTCTCTGAGTCACCGGCAATTGAGATGAGGCACACCACAATGAAATCCCCTATAGGCCACAACAAGCCTTACAAAATCACAGTGGGAGAAAAAAAAATATGCATAAAAGGAATTTGAGAGATTTGCTTCCATCAAGTCCAAGTATACATTATTTGCACGCACAGAGTGGAAGAGAGTTATCAGTTATATTGCTCTCTATTGCCCTCTACCGTGATATATGAACATTGCTTAAATATACAAATTGTGTCAAGAAGGGGACACTGCACGTTCACTGTGTGTGTGTATGTGTGTGCACGTGGGTGCATGTGTGTGTGCGTCTGCTCTCAATAAGCCTCTTCTTACCAGCAGCAATGGGTGATTTCCTCTCATCCAAAAGCTGAATGGCGGTGCTGGCCAAAACCACACTCTTGTTCTCTGACCCTATAACAAATACACACAAACACACACACACACACACACACACACACACACACACACACACACACAGACATTCACACACGCACGTGCACACCACACAGACAAAGAAAACATATGAAAAGCACACTTGAATTACATGGTGAATTATATAACTCTTCTCTGTATCCATATTATTCCTGAGCGACCTAATTTCCTGTATATTCGCAGCCATGGTAAGTAACCTTTACTGTTTTTCACTTCTGCTCGATGCTCAGAGAGAAACTATGAGCTCAGGTTTATTCTGTGCCATGGTTGGCCAGTTAACAAGTTAAATCATTAAATCAATGTACTTGTACCACTGCTAATATAGGCTAATAGTTGCTAACCGGAACAGGAACTGTTATTAATGCACTTTGAATCTCCGATCAGTAATAAAACGTGACCACATGGATATTAGAGAGAGACGCTATAGCATAAAAAGTATGGTGCCATTTTATTTCTGGCCACTGCACGGTGAAGAGTGCCTGCCACCATCCTTCTCACAGGACAGCGGCTTTAAATAAGAGTCTCTCAGTCGGCCCGCTTGTGTTAGCTGTCTCTAATGGACAGCCGAGGGCCATGCACTGAGCAACCAGTTCATAGCGATGGCGTTGGAGTAAACACGAACAAAGTGCATTGTATGTTTATGTGTGTGTGTGTGTGTGTGTGTGTGTGTGCGTGTTCTGGCTGAGCCACTATGGAAAGAGCTGAACCTCATCCTAACGTATCCTGTTTCAGCCCTGCAATCAGCCCTGTCCACAAGAGCACAGTCCAGAATTAATAAGAGGATGGGGATCGGGGGGGAAAGAGAAAGAGGCCAGAAACCAGAAAGAGGAAAACAAGGAGTAAAAATAATTCTTCCAAATACATGTCAGCTTATGGCTCCATTTCCACAAATGACAACACATGTCAAAATTAAATAAGATATGTTTCAGAAACTGAAGTTCTCATGGGTCCACCGATGTGTGCGTGTGTGTGTGTTGGTACTGACTAAATGACATGGTCATTCAACCTCTCGGACACTGTGTGGCACTGTTCTCACAGCATCAGTTACACCACGTACAGGGCTGCCACCAAGGAACCACAGAAGGCACCCACAAAGTAAATGAACAGAGGTTCATGAATCATTCATAAACAATGTGTCATCGTACATGAATTTAAAACAGAAAACAACCAGGCTAACTGAGTCTTCCCTTAAGACACTAGTGTTACAAATCACGCCACTCCTCTCTACTCCTCCGCAGAAGGATTGGCGAAGCTCACACCGTTTTCTGCCGCTCACCCTATAGTCACATGCCCCTTCAGTGACTGGGGCTGAGAACTGGGTTCCGGGAGGGGGGGCTAACACTATGACACAACTGAGAATGGAACATTTAATATATGAAAAGATGCAATAGAGCGGTGCTTCATTGATCGTCTAGAGGGGAGATTCAGTATCTTGCACTGTTACTGACCTGTATTGAAGGGCAGGGAGTAGACAAAGGTACCGGGAACCTGCTCTGCAGCTCTCTTGTACCACAGGGGAAAGTGATCTGCGTTGAACACCCCCTCTTTGTCTTCAGCTGTCAGAAAGTCTCTTGAAGCAGACAGGAAATCATAGGTGACGATACAAAAAAATGCACGGAGGAGATAAATGTAGTAAAGGATCGTCTTCAGTGACAGACACGCACACACATGCGTTCACAGCATACTTACTGGTTAGTGAGCTCATCTGGAACCACAAACAGGTTAATTCGGGACAGTCCTGTCCTTGAGCCCAGGTAAGCAATCTCCACACCCTTATCAGAGTTCCTTCACAGCAGGAAAACAACAGGACATTATAGTTTTCATTACCGTAGCAGAACACAAGCTGTGATAATAACGGTCATATGAATTCGCTTTCTGCTGACTTTCTGAATATTCAATACACACCAGGTTTTGTGTTGTCTATTATGGATGTAGTATATGGCTCTCGATAGGAAATACAGATCATACGTACTCTGATTGGTTGAGGACCAGACTCGTCCAGTAGGCCTCTAGAGGAGCTGTCACTACTGCGTCAAACAAAACCTCCTGAATCAACTCTTTGTCACCTTATCCAAAGGAAATTACAGTTATTCATCCCAGCTATCAAATTATAAATATAATTGGAGTGAAACTGCCAGCTAAACTTTTTGTGTCTCTTTTCTATTTCTAACAGGAAAGTGTGTGAATACCAGGTTGAGAGTAGAGATAATCGCTTCACTAACATTGCAGATGAGGTTCGTGTCCGCTGAGGTAGAGTTTGATAGCGTCTATCTGGGACAAGTAACGGTGCTCTGGATGTTCATCTGTGTTACAGTATGTCCTGTCATGAAAAAAAAAAGAGGTAATTTGTAATCCTGTCATAACTGTTAAATGTCGCTCATAACTAGTGTTTCAACAATAGTCTGTGTAATAGATGAACATATGTTAAATATTTTAATTCAACACGCAGCTGTCACCACAGCAATCAAACTGCACAAGAACAGTACACAGAAGTCACCCAGATGACAAAACTGCATGGTTGCTGTTGTGCGGACGTTCCCTTTCGACTGCTGTGATCTTGTGGTTGTGCTAATAAGGACATAATTACGTATTATCACATTTACAGTTCACCCTTGATTGAGGGACTAGCGCTGCAATATAAAAACACAGTAAGGCCCGATTTCCACCGGGATGCGCCTCTGTCGTGTTCCGGCTCCGTCTTAGAGCATTTTGTCAATGCAACTGAACCACCAAAGCGTCCCAGGAGCGTCCCAGGAGCATCCCAGGAGCGTCCCAGGAGCGTCCCAGGAGCATCTCAGAAGCATCTCAGAAGCGGCTCTCAGTGCTCGGCTCAGCTAAAAATAGGCGGCAGTTCTATTATTGACAAAAGGGAGGCTTCTGAACGCGATCGACGGCCAGTCAGTTAGAACTCATAATTTCTGTTTGGTTTGTTGCTATGGAAACTCAGCGAAAACACAACAAGACGCTCTGCTTCTGACGCGCTGCCGGTGGGGCAGGATTGCAGTGCGGAGGACCGGGCAGAAACGGACCGCTGACGCGACGGAGCAGTGGAAACCGGTGGAAATCAGGCGTGATGCCACTCTTACCACTCGTCTGCCAGCTCTACATCAGGATGTTCCAAGTCATGAAGTCCTGCGACACAATAAATTAATTTTAAACTGAATGTACTGGATATGAACTCATAATAAGGTTATGTACCCACTGCTCTCTCTCTCTCACACACACACACACACACCAGGCATGAAAAATATCTGTTCTGAGTGGCTGTGGCAGGTCTGATGAGATCAGGAAGAGCCAAGTCATGCCCAGAAGGCCTTGTGTGATGGACGTGTTTAGAAAACACACACCGCACGCAGCATGGATATTAACATGCATGAGGCTGGAGATGAGAACAGACGCAAAACACGCACACGTAGCCGAGATGTGGACCGGGGGAACACATGGAAGCGACCGCCAAAGCAATATTTAGCTTCCTGTTCAATTGTGGCTCCCATTCATTTTCAGCACCATATGGCGGGCCCAGAAATGGTGGAAGAAGTCTGAAGAAGACTGAGCAAACAGCTGAGGTGTGAAAGTAGGGAGGTGGAGAGAGGAAGATAAACGTGGCCAGAGAGCCTACTTGACTAGTTATCTTTTAGTCACAAGGCCTCACACGGACCTACCCCTACCTACAGTATCTACCCAAATACCAATCACCTGCTTTTAAATACAGTTATTAATTCCACTTGCCAGCTTCCCCTACATGACTGAATGGTTATTGATTGAGGCGCGCACAGTTGATAGATGAACATGATTAAATAGCAGAAGTTACCAATGTTTACCTTCCTCCACAGTAACATTCCCTCTGAAAAAGAACTTGCCATGTCCTCTTGAAAGGGCCACCCCTAGACTAAAACAAACAGCCTTAGACATAGCCCATCTATGAAGCTGCTAATTCTTAAGGCTTTTAAAATAACACAATGGTTCATGCAGCAATAACAACAGCATCCACTGAAATAGAATCTGCTTAACGGCCACAGTAGTATTTACATACAGTATATCATATATATATTTGTGTACAAGGTGAAGTTACCTGAAAGGGGTGCCTTTGATGTCTGTGTAGAAATAATCATTATGCAGCACTAGCACACGTTTCTGAAACAAAACACAGAAATGCGCTTTGCTAGCATCCATTCCTATGTTGCCTCTGAAGCATTGCAAACAGATGTGGGTAATATGTTCCCCTGCTGTCTGGCTCCATCTAGTGGAGTGGTGAGGAGAAGCTCAAGGTTGGCAATCTGTCAGGAGACCTGTGGCTACAAACAAGATGGGTTGTGCATTATGCAAACACGGACGTCACGGACGGTAAGTGTGTGTGTGTGTGTGTGTGTGTGTGCACGCCGGCATTTGCATATTGTATGCTCAATCATCAAACTAATGTAAATCTACTCACTAATCTCAGAAAAGACAGAACTAAACACACGTGCGCACACGCACACACACGCACGCGCACACACACGCACACACACCTGAATACCCCTGTCTTGCTCTAGCAGACTAGCATTAAAAGGAGAATCATTGGGCTGCCGTCTCTCTCTCAGATTTAGCAACATGTGCATGGTGGAGATAAGAGGTGAACACACATGCGCACACTCACACACACGCACGCGCACACACACGTGCACACACACACACACACACACACACATTGCAATCCCAGACATAATCCTGCACATTTTCAAGCCAACTGTAACAGTCATGTTGAATTCCATTGCTGTGTGTGTGTGTACAGTATGTGTGTGTGTGTGCGCGCTCGTGTGCATGTGAGTGTGCATGTGCATATGGGGGTAAAAGGATGAATGAGCCGCCTGGCACAGAGGACATTCCCTGCTGGGTATTTACTTTGGCACTCTCACAATTAGGATAATGTGTGTGTGTGTGTGTGTGTGTGTGTGTGCGTGTGTGCGTGTGTGTGTGTGTGCGCATCATGTCAGCGGGTCACGGAGCAAGATAGTACCCCTTTATCGACTGTCTTCTTCACCTCCATGGAAAACACCCCCGTCTTCCTGTTGACCATGGCGTTCCTCAGCTAAGCAGGCAAAACACAGTTATAACAGAGACATTATATATAATAAGGAGACATGCCACTTGTATCATTTTTAATGGAGCTCTATGGTAAAATTCTGAAATGGCAGATTTGGCAGCGGGAAGAAAAGTGCTAATCATCTGCTTTGTAACTGTTCAGCTTTAACCTATTTAACCAATCTTGCGATTGCACCGATGCAAGCCACCTGTTAAGCATGCATAGTAGAAGTTTACCTGCGGGGAAAATACCTTTTAAACCTTATTTTGGGGGGAAAGTCACCAAACGTTTGAGGTGGGTTTTATCAGATTTTACTTGCGATTGCAGTTTTTATGTCCCGGTGACTATTGAAAGGACAGTTATGGCTTTCTCCCCATTCTGCCTGGGGTATTTCAAAGATGACTGCTGAGTAGCGATACTTTGATTAAAGGTACGCTACAAACAGCGTGTTCAAAAAGGCACAGCCTGCCTGGTATTCAACCAACCCAAGTTCTCCCATGTAACCCCCCTCTTCCGAGAACTTCAATGGCTCCCCATTGCAGCTCGCATCCAGTTTAAGACACTGGTACTGGCCTACAAGGCAGTAAAGAAAATTGCCCAGAGTTACGTCTATTCAATGGTCTGGTTCACGGTCCTGACAATAGCACTTGGTACCATCACCTCGGCTGGCCGGCTGGCACTGCCATCGCTACGAGGTCTCAAGACTCACTCATCGAAGTCTCGAGTGTTCTCGGTCCTGGCACCACAATTGTGGAATGAGCTTCCATCTTCTGCAAGAAACTCAAGACACACCTCTTCACGATTCACCTCTCCACCTCCTCAACTAGTGACCTCTCTACCTCCTTAGCACTCAATGCTATCTCAAGTTTCTTACTCAAATGTTTCTTTTTCTCTATACAATACAAAAAAATATTCTGCTCTTATTGTAAAATGTGGAAAATCTATAAAAAATGATGTGGGAAAGACTAAATTATGCTATGGATTTGGATATGGGTGCAAAATCAAGGTAACATAGTTACTATACTGTATTCGTTTTAAATTTGTTTAAAAGTTGTCAATCGTAACCGGAAGAACGTAGCCTGTCTACAGTTTACAGTTTAACTACTGTACCGGTACTGTTCTCCTTTCAGTCATTCGTCCAAAGACGTTTGCTGCCTTGCTAGTTTCACCTCACCTTTATTCTGACAGACTTCGCTGTGATATTTCTCATTAATTAAAAATTAAACAACAACAAAAAAACGTTATCTTAACAGTATAGGATTAACTGTCTTATCAATACTGTAGTTAAGCCTATTTTTCTAGATAGGCGTTTGCTGTGATGATGTACCGGTATGACCCAGCAATAATGTAGGTGACAGTGAATGTTTTAATTTGTTTAATTTTGTATTAAATAGTACTTTATTTAAATGAGAAACTGAAACCATCAGGTATCTAAATGCTGATGTTTTCCCCCCGATTGTTTTTCTCCCATTATTGTTAATGGCACAGTTTTGGATGTTATTAAAGTCGTCTCTGATGTTATGGTCAGCTCAAAGCCACGTGAGTCAGCTGTCCGACACGGACCCAAAATGTCCATTGTTCCGAGGTGTTACATCATTTCTGGATTGAACAGCTCTCTTTCTATCTAAGGGATGGAAAAGGAGAGAGGGCCATGGATTGGGCAATCAAGAGTAGGCTACAGTAGTTTACGTTTACTGTATGTATGTATAATTTACATTTGAATATTTAATCAAATAAATGTAGGTTAAACATCAGTTGGCTGTCGCAAACCCAGCAGAAGTATTTATAAAGTGACCGGCCCAGAAATTTCCCAACAATATGTTAGGTTCACTCTCCAGCCAGTGCCATGTGACCAGTGACACTGGTTTAAATCGGGAGCTCCCTTGAGGGGTGGGTTGAATTCAGAGAACTAATTTCGCTACATGTATGTGTAAATAAATTATTCAATTTAGTTCGTAGACGTATACAGTAGTAGTGGTGTTGTTAGCCATGGGGTCTAAAATAATATGTTAGTTAAAACATGAACACGCCTTAAACAAATAGGTATGTACCTTAAAATTAGAATAGCCCTATGACTTTTATCCCCTTCCATGTCTCAATTGAAATGTCACGCACTTTGCATTCAGGTTTTTTATGAGAGCTTGATTGAATGGAATACATCTTGTATATCCTCTTACAGTCAGCATGTTTACACAGAAGTACACCTGCAACGGATGGTTGAGCTCAAAGAGAGAATGCCATTGGGAAATTGCTATGACATGGTGGCCGGTTGTCTCTTACCGTGTCATCTTTGTCTTCCCATTCCACTTCTGACAGATCCACACTGCTGTAGTTTGGCTTCCGCCGCTTCTTTCCATCCCCGTACTGCACGCACACACACACGCACACACAGAATGCATTCCTATTAACAATAGCAAGCACCTGTATGAATGTGTGACGCTGTATTGATCTATCATCAATGAGAGTGGTCAGGAGTGTTTTGTCTTTTAATACTGCTTACTGATTACCTGTAAGTGAAAATAATCAACCTCTCCTCTCCTCCTCTCCTGCTCATCCTGTTTGCTGGTTGGCCCACGTTCTTCGTTTGATATGGCCATTAAATATACATATGACACAGACCGCAGAGTGGAAGGTTCATGGCTCGAGATCCACGTGTGCGTGTGTGTGTGTGTGTGTGTGTGTGTGTGTGTGTGTGTGTGTGTGTGTGTGTGTGCCTTAGTGACCCCACCCCCCCTCCATTCATCTGTCAATGAGGACAGCCTCCCAGTCCTCATTGGCTGTTAAACACTGTTCATTACGCTCCTTAATTAGACTGCTTGTCTGCCTGCCTGTCTGTCTGTCTGTCTGTCTGTCTGCCTACCTGCCTGTCTGTCTGTCTGTCTGTCTGTCTGCCTGCCTGTATGTCTGTCTGCCTACCTGCCTGCCTGTCTGTCTGTCTGTCTGTCTGCCTGCCTGTATGTCTGTCTGCCTTCCCATCGCTCTTGTCCTCCTCTGATCCCGCAATATCTCTCCACTGTTTTCCTCCACTGTTGGTCTCCGTAGCTCAATTCGATCCTATGGCAGGGACAGCATGCCACCCCTCCATCCCCCCCCCCGCCCTCCTCCTACCCCTCCCCCCTCCAGCCACCCTTCCCCCCAATTGTCTTGTGAGTGAGAGAACACAATAGAGTTAATCACAGCCATTCAGAGGCTGTATCTCTGGTCTATTCACAGCACAGCAGCACCCTGGAACACGGTCTGCTCATCTACATACTGTACCACCGCCGTGCCAACACACATACACACATACACACACACACATTCTGTGAACAGAGTGCACCTGCACAACGCACCGATTTTCTGTGTCATTCTGCATCTCAGTGTGACGGCTGACATATGTAATTGACTTCACGTGAACTTGCGCAGCACCAATATATTTTTATTCATCCATTGAAAATAAGTGAATTATTTGAACCCTGTTGTCCCTGAGAGGGATTGTTATGATAATTAGGTTTCCACTGTGCTGCTAGCTTGTTATACGATGACTAAAGGTGAGGCAGTACTCAAACAAAGGCGATGCAATACTCACAAGTGGTCTCAGGTCAGGGTGGGTGAGGATGTAGCCGTTGTTAGTGATAGCGAAGGCATAACCGTGAATGCCCAGCTTTACGGATACACACACACACACACACACACACACACACACACACACTACATTTAAGTCATTCACATTTTCTGGTATAATGAAGTTTCTCAGTATAATCAAGTTTTATTGCTGAAAGAAATATTTCTCTATGCACAGTACTATCTACAGTACATCGAGGTAAATAGCACTTTGAAATATCAGACACTGCACATGCCAAGCTTGCCCATTTCGGCTTCACATCCTGCAATGGAAGACAGAAATTGGTCATGGGGTACTGTACAGCACAGTTTATTAAAATGCATTAGTATACAGAGCGTATAATTTTCCTGTCATTATCAGCTTTCAACCGGGAGCGACAAATAATTCTTGCAAAAAACTTCAGCAAAAACTGTATCTGCCACTGGGCTTGAAATTCCACTACTGCAATGGTAGCTGAACAGGCACGTGAGCAGACATGAGTCAAAAACACATTTTAAATCTGTTGGCTCGAATCAAATGATCATCCAGGGGTAACCATGGCGATTTCATATCAGTTAAATTCCATTCAACATACATCCAGACCAGGCTTGTGTTGTTGCGACGAAATCCATAAGATGATTAAATAACATAGTGAATATAATTTCTTACTGCAAAGCTGCTACACTGGGTGTACCCTGGGTGACGGTAGGAACATTACCTTATATTTCGGGATAGTCTTAAGTAGTTCTGACACCGGAACATCTGTTCCAACCACCCCAAGCAGGATACCTCTGTTTCTCTGGCAAAACACATACATGTCATTTATATAACATTTCCTGTTACCTGCTAAATTTAGGAATCACCATTGTAGTCTAGCATAAGGTCATGGCAAATACAATTATACTGTCTACTGAACATAATCAGCACATCTAAAAGTGACCAGTGATTGAATGAATTCCTGAAGCTGGGTAGCAAAGGCAGTGTAAACAGCAACTTCACCAGACAGCAGATAACACACACTGTGCCATTGGATGCACCAAACATGCAGCTGATTGGGTAATCAGTGCTTAGTTTCATCCGCTAACAATCACATGCAGCACACAAAAGCAATGGAATCCTGAAACCGACGACTCTCAGAAAAAGAAAACAAAAGTTTAGCGATCACGAAATATAGCCTATAATAATCATCAAACCTAGAGATAAATTCCATTACCCTCAGCCAAAAAAAAGCTTTTGGGTGACTATAAAATAAAATGAATAGCGTAGCATCTACTCGAAGGGAAGTGGTAGAAAAAGACATTACATGGCAAACATAAAGGAGGAAAAGGTTTCTTTTAATTAACAGGGCAAATGCTCTCAGCACGTCTATTTGGCCAGTGTCTTCGTTTTGCTTGGATGTTTTCTGCCATTGCTTTCCCTATGCAAGCAAAGGCACTAACTGGATTACACCTGCTTTTAGTAGGCGGAGATTTTCACCACAAAACCACTTGCTCTTTCTTCTGCAGTAGTCACACCTAACATACCTAAACACCCTCTCCTTATGCATCTACTCCCAAGTTGCAATTCCTGCGGCGGGCAGTGTGAATTTAGCCACGTGTTCGTACAGTAGATACCGTGCCAAGTTTCTATGGCAAAAGTTGCAAAGAAATTACGCATAAAGCTGGCACTAGCATGTTAGTCCATGAGCACCTCAGTGTCTTGCTCATGTGTACTTACCGTCTCATTCTTGGTACTGAACACCGGCATGGCCACTGTTGTCATCAAAACTGGATCCTGACCATATTCCATCTGACGAAAGCCAATGAGAGAGAGAGAGAGAGAGAGAGAGAGAGAGAGAGAGAGAGAGAGGGGGGGGGGGGGGGGGGGGGGGGGGGAAAAAATTTTTTTTTAGTAAAAAAAAAAAAAAATTTTTACAA
>JAODUE010017089.1:0-11905 GCA_027564755.1 Amblyopsis hoosieri
GCAGGGTTTTTAGAGGCTATTACAGTACCTATTATATTATATTATATTATATTATATTATATTATATTATATTATATTATATTATATTATGTTATGGGCAACTGTCGGAAACTCCATATACACCAAGTTTGGTTTATGGGCACAGGTCACTTCTTTATGGGCACAGGCTGTGCCCAAAAAGAAAAAAACTGTAGGAACTGTGCTGATGTGCCCACTGGTGATCAGGAAGAACGGTGGACCACCATTGTTCCTTGCCGATTAAATATCATTCAGTGTTCAGCTAACGTAATTATGTTTTACATTCTCAGTGGTCAACAATTAAACCAGGTGAAACACATGAATTAATCACATTACCATAATTATTTCACATTCAGCATTTGGGACATGCTTGCATAAATTAATAAAATAATCATTAATGTAGAATATATCCATAATTCAAAATAAGGTGAATACACATGATTTTACGTTACTGTCTTTGCTTCCAACATCTGCATAGACTGACATCATACTGTTGTGACAACATCACCGGGTTAAGAGCTCTATCATATAGCAGTTCAGTGAAGGAATTAAAGGGTCGGGGGATGGGGTGGTAAAAAATTATATCCTGAAAGCTTTGCAATTAGGGTTTCTCTCTTTGAAATCCCAGGCCATTCAAGCCCTTCCGCTTCTTATCTGCCTATCTGCTCATCTGGAGGGGAAGTGAAGTTTACACTGCTGAGAGGCTGCAGGTCTGCTGAATGATACTGCCTGCTCGCAGCTCAGGCGGGGTGACTTCACTGACCTTAATGGCCGTCCATTGAGCTGGTTGAGGCTGGCTCCATTGAGAATCCACCGGATAGATGCTCATTGATGATAAGCAACAGAGGAAATGTCCAAACCAAACCAAACCAATGACATTTGAAGATGACACAATGTTCAAAGGAGCAATACAATGATGGAAGCACAATTTACAATATTAATAGGACAACCTAATCAAGTTATTGCAAATTAAAAATCTGCATGTAAACATAAATTATAGCAGTCATGGTGCCAGATATCATTTTGTGCATTTATGTATTTCAAACTAAGCAATGCATAAAGTTAATTCAATCCTTGCTGGTTTATAGCAGTGATGCCAATACTTTATGAATTCTAGGAAAGAGGCTAATTTTGAATGAAAAGGTGTAATTAGGGGTCCCAGGATTTGTACCCTTTATGCAGTACAAGAACTATGTTGGCATCTACTCAGGAGAAGAATTCCAGATACCTGCATTTCCTGGAAACCTTTACAAGTTCAACCTGTGTATCTGAAAAACTATAGTTACCCTCTTTTAATAAGTTCATGCATGTCGTGTGTGTGTGTGTGTGTGTGTGTGTGTGCATGTGTGAGAGAGTTGGTTGTATAACAAACTAGCTTTAAGATACATGTGCCACCAGCAAGCATTTCTCACCACACAAAGACAATGTCCATTTAGTACTATCTCTGAGAACAAACATATTAGTGAACATTGTGACTTCACACAGCAGATATCACAATATCTGCTGTGTTTTGCTTATGTAACTTTACTGTAAGTAAAATCAACTAAAGACAAGCTCTTGTGCAAAAGCCTGGGATGTATTTTTGCACTCAATTCTGTCAATCAGTTATCAAGAAAAAATATTTTTAAAAATTCCAAATTACATTATGTTACAATTGTCAATGATAACAATTCACAGAAAAGAATACACATTACAAAATAAAACGAAAATATGAATTAAAATAAAATAAAATAATGTATAATTGCTTGATATGTAAATGTTTATTGAACCATCTGCATTATCCTTAATGTATGGCTTTACAAGCTTCTATGCCTTTGCTTCTTTTATAGGCTACCTTGTATTTTCAAACTTTACATGCAAATATACTTCTCTATAACGAAATTAAGGACAAAGTATAAACATTTCATTGTGAACTTTTTTCGCCCTTGTCACCACGTAGCGGCCCGCCCCTTTGCTCTAGAGCGTTGGTCATAGCCTTGTAGTAGAGCCCACCACAGTTAACTTATTTTAGGAACCCACCCTTCTCCGCAGTATGCATGTTCGCAGGGAAACCCACGAGCCGTGTATGTCTCAGCATTTTATTTTATCGGCCAGAAACCATCCACTCAAGAGCTACTGCAGATAATACAACTGGATGTGGAAGGCAGACCGGAGACGCGTGTGCTTGAGAGTTGGGAATACGCTTGGAAACCAGGTTGGAAACCAGGAGCACCATCATACGGGGAGGAGGGATCCTATAGTTTCCAGACTGCCGCACACTTCTGAACGTGGATAATCATGCACGTGCTGTTTAAGGGGTTATGGTTTCTGCTATTAGCCGATTTCTTGAACCAAGTGGCATCTACGGGGATGTTGCTTTTGAATCCAAGCAAAGGTGAAGTATGCTGCTCTGTCAACCTAGATCTGGCGACTTTATAGCATGCGGTAGCCAACTACTGAATGAATGAATTTTTTTTTCGGGTCAGCCAGGCACATGACTTGAAGTGGTTTTTGGAGAACCACTTATTTGATTAATCAAATTATTACAATATAATGAATCAAAGCAAACACATTGCAATACATCACCATGAACTGCTATAAATGTAGCCTATAGCCTATCGATTCTGCTGTTGAACGTAGTCAGACGAGGTATAATTTCCATCTGCGTTCTAGATCGTTACTTTATTACAGTATGTTTATGATTTGTCTTCCATAGCAAAACAGGAGCGAGGCGCATATGAGATTGTTACGCCGATTCGGGTGAATGATGCTGGTGACAAGTTTCCTACAAGTTTGCACTTCAAAAGAAAACGGCGAAGTTTGGATCAGCACGCCGTCAGTATTACAGATCAGTGGGACCAAACAAACATCCACTACAGGATATCAGCTTTTGGACAGGACTACCACCTCAACCTCACTCTCGAATCGGGATTTATCGCACCGCTATACACTGTGACGTTACTTGGAGTACGTAAAGCAGGTAACATAACGGATTTTTCGCCAGAAGGGGGTGCAGAGGGCGAGGAGGACACGGAGTTAAACCACTGCTTCTATAAAGGACATGTGAATGCTCAAACAGAACATGCCGCGGTCATCAGTTTATGCTCTGGACTGGTGAGTTTTTTACGCACGGCTGCATGTTATGATTTTATGACTGGATCATACAGTATTTTGTTCTCACTCGATCACATCGATCACTTACTCCACCACGCCTTTTTGTTTGATTTTCATTTAACATTAAAAAGAAAAATGTGCCCAAATAATTTGCCAATGGAAAATCATGCGCCTTCTACTTGGTTTTTGTAGAGTTACGATCCACCATGAAACCCAGAAGTCTACAACGTACCTTCAATGACAAATAGGATTGTCCCATGTGCGGTGCTTATCTGCTGCCTTTTAATGTTTAATGTGTGGTCTACTATGTTTCCCCTGGTAGTGGGTGACGTCTTTACGCACACCCTTGCAGCGGGAGTACGAGTGGTGCTGACGTCATCACGATTTTCTCTTTCCCAGACCGTAGCGAGTTTTGAGAGGAGCACACTGCCCTAGAGAGTAACAGTGAGGGGATTACATAGATGCCACAGTTCAGTTTCTTTACACGACCCACTTTCATATATACCAATCAGCAGTTAACATGGGTAAGAATAGTTTACCCTAATGGAACTCAATAATTTAAAACGTATAGATTTTATATTATTCAATGCTATATTGTAAATATAAAAAAAAAAGATGTTTGTTTTTACTGTTAAGACATAAAGGCATATTAAAATGCAATGTCTGATAGTTCTACCATTGTTTAGATTATGATTCTATAGTGAAAATGTTCCATGTTTATCATAGGCTACTATGAACAGGATTCACTATGGTTCTGTTTCACCATGCAGGGCAGCAACACTGTCCTGGCATTTGCAATTCAATGGGTTTTTTTTTTCCCCAGTTAAGAACAAAAAAAGGAGAATTTCACATTTGCTTAGCTTGGCACTTCCCTTTGCTGCTATAGCTTTGACCTCCAAGTGAGCTAGTAGCTAACAAGAAACATAACAAGGTATCCATTAAGCCTGCCAAGAAAGTAACACAATCCACTTTCATTGTTTTATCTGACAGACGTCACAGGTCCCATTCCTTCCTCTTTATCCGTCGGTGGTTGCGCTGCATGAAAATTCACCTTGTTATTAGGCTTTTACTGCAACTTTTACTGCTGAGAAAGCAGTGAAAATCTTTCAACTTCATTTTCTTGTGTTTAGCTTGGCACTTTCAGGTCTCCAGGGGGGGAGTATTTTGTGGAACCCCTTCACAGCCATGAAGGGGAGCACTATGAAGAAGAACACACCAAACCTCATATTGTGTACAGGAGGAGCTCGCTCAAAGAAGAGGCATCTGGAGAGGCTGCAACTTGTGACACATCAAGTACAGTAGTGTGCATGCTGTGGTTCGCAATGAGACGCACACACACACGCACACACACACACACACACACACACACACACGCACACACACACAACACATTACTGTCCAAACACAGATTCAGAAACACACACTCCAGTGTCTCAAGTCAGACTTACAATAAGTAAAACCGTCCTGGAAAAGTGCAAGATCTGTACTAGTAAACCTTGGCCTGGTGCCATCCGGCTAGTGTCTCTGGACTGCTCTGTGTGTGTGTGTGTGTGTGTGTGTGTGTGTGTGTGTGTGACTGCTCTGTGTGTGTGCGTGTGTGTGTGTTTGTACAAGCGTACAGTTATGAGGACACATTGCAAATACATGAGCATGTATTTCTAAGTGCGTTTGTAGTGTGTGCATGTTACTGTTGTGAGTGTGTTTGCACATGAATGCACATGCATGCATGTCCCGTGTCAATCTCAGCATGTGACGTGTACATTTCACATAAGCATGTACACACTGCACAAATGCACGTACATGGTTGTGGTAATCGGGCATGTTAATGAGTGCCCGCAGATGTGAGCAATGATGGTGCAGGCAAACATGTAGTGATTTGATCGCTACATGTTTGCCCTATGTCCCCCACTACAAATCACTGCAGGAACTAATGTGTTACAGTAATAAGTGTTGGACTAGCCTATATCACAGGTCATTGGCACATAGCAGAAGAAAAATGTACATGGTGAAATGTACATGGTTTAAATATGTTAGAAAGGATTTAGAAAATGCTAAATCATCTGGCAGCACCCAGAACAGTGATTTTAGATGTGTGAATGCATGTATTAAAAATACAATTTTGTTAATAGAATTGGAAATGATCATTCTCATTGTAATTTATTCTTCTAAAGTGCATACTTATTTTTATATGTGCAGAGCTCTGAGCTTTTTCAGTTGCGAAATGTTATTAGAGATATGTATCGCACCCTGGCGTACAAATAAATCATGCTAAAGCAGTAAAAGTATTGTCTAGAAACAGCAGAGCAGTGAACAACTGTTTCTATAGCACAGGAAAAGCTATTTGGAAGTCCTCTCCTCTATCATCCCATCTGAGTATATCGCCTCAGCTTCCTGTTGACTCTTGTATTTCCTCTGTCTCTTTGATAAGACATTCAAATAGGCCCGCTGTCATAAGCACATTGTGTAAATTGTATATTGTATAGTGCTGAATAATGCAGAGCTACAAAACATTAAGTACTCAAAACTAAGAAAATAAATCTGGAACTTCATTGTCATACACATTTCAGCAGATGTTTGTTTTTATTGTGCTTTTACTGGGAGCACACAAACATGTGCGTTTGTGTGTGTGTGTGTGTGTGTTTGTGTGCGCTTGTGTCTTGTATTGTGCACATGTCTGGTTCCATTGCCTGATGGATCATATATTTACATTAATGAAAAGATGCCGTTTAGGTCAAATGTGGACTTGACTGGTTATATTTTACAAAGTTCCTTTGTAGCTTTGTAGGTTTGAAGTGGTGAGAATGTCTCTTTGTAATTATAATAACATGTTCTGGATTGTAACCATACAATCTTTAGTGCTTTAGTTGTCACCTTTGTTGAAGCTTTGTTGCACTGGGGAGTAGGGGCTGTCGTGCATAAACCTAAAATAACCAAAAGCAGTATGTGCAAAAAAGTTGATTTGCAATTGAACATCCCAGTTGTTGAATGGTTGTAAAAATGTCACTCATTCACTGGCCAGCCTAGTTCTTTTCTTGTGACTGGGTGCCAGGTTTACCTAACATGAACCCTACTCCCCTCTTCTAAGAAAGAGAGCCAGGAGAACGACTCCAGGCAATGTTCATCCATCAGCCAATTCTTTCAGCAACAATAAACAAAACAGAGACATGGCAGAAACATATTTGTACAATATCCACTCACAGACATGCAGTTTACCTCACCTATCACGCCACGCATAGACCGCAACCGCAAACAAACTCACAGTTGTCGCATGCATAGCTTCCTTGAATCCCTTCTTCCTCTATCTGACCTACTGAATGCATCTCCCTTCATTCCACTTGTATTTATATGTGCTCCATTTCTCGCCAGGACACCGGCGCAGACTTAAGAGGCACAAGCTGAAGCGTGGACCGGCAGATGGGACCGGCGCTGCACCCATCCCAGTGCTCCGTGACCTGGAGACGCTGAGCGCTGCGCTGGTGACCGCTGCCGTGGCCAGATCAGAGAGCGGCAGCGCTGGCGGGCGCACTCGACCATCAAATGATAGCAGCGGTGACTCGGGACCTCACAGGAGATCAAAGCGCTTCCTCTCTTACCCGCGCTTCGTTGAAGTCATGCTGGTGGCCGACAGCAAAATGGCGGAGCATCACGGCAGCAACCTGCAACACTACGTCCTAACTCTGATGTCCATCGTAAGTTCCGCTTAGCCGCTGAAAACACCCTGGTGGGGCTGCAGGCGCACGCACCGCGGGACGGGCGTTTGTTGGGTGGTCTGTCCAGTGTCAGTGTGGGGGCGTGTGACTTGTGTACATGCGTTTACACATTGAGGAATAGAAAGCAAGCGCCGTGTGTGTGTGTGTGTGTGTGTGTGTTTGTTCTGGCGCGCTGCTCGGTACTGTTCAACAGTCGGCTAATCTGAAGAAGAGGTCTGTGGGAGGGGTGAGGGTAAACACCACTCTCAAACCACCAGGGAGGAGAGTGTGTGTGTGTGTGCGTGTGTGTGTGTTTGTGTTTGTGCGTGTGTGTGTGTGCGTGTGCGTGTGCGTGTGTGTGTGCGTGTGCGTTTGTGCGTGTGTGTGTGTGCGTGTGCGTGTGTGCGTGTGCGTGTGTGTGTGTGTGTGTGTGTGTGTGTGGTGAGGTACAGATTGAGTATGCCTGACAACTTTTAGAAACGTTTAAAAAAAGAACAGGTATCTCACATAGGCGGCAATAGTCCCGGGCCACTTCAAATACGGTCTTCTGCAGGCGTTATGTGGCCAGGAACATGAGGGGGGGGGGGGCTGAGTTGGCAAAGACTTCATTCTCCGCAGGGATCTAGTCCATTATCAGCTTCTCGCTCCAATCAGCTAAATCCACTGTTGCCTATTTAAAGCCAAGTGGAGTAACTGTCCAATAAGTTACTCCAGTTGGCACTGGTTTCACGACTGAGTGGTGTCACATCACATTTGTCCTTGACATTCATTTCACCAGCTCACCTCTAATTAAAGGCATAGTTGGCGATTGTAAGCAAATACACCTTTTTTGGAAAATTCAGCGAATATCTACTCCCGGTCTGCTAGCTGCCCATTCTGTGTGTGCGCTGAAAAATATGATCTGGTGATTCTACACAGCCATGGCTATGTAAATGTAAACACAAACAAAGTAGTGCATACCGCACCACACAACAATATACTTGACTTGGCAGTGCGTTTCCAATGTGTGGGGGCGGAGCTTCTGAGGGAACGCCCTATGGCATTAAAGGAAGAGGTGTTTTGGTTTTGACTGAGTTCAAATATCAACAGGCTTTCTCCAGAATGACTGGCTATACCTTTAAATGAAATGTGTGTTTTCTTCATGTAGGTGTCTTCCATCTACAAGGACCCCAGCATTGGCAATCTCATTAACATTGTGATTGTTAAGTTAGTCATAATAAACAGTGAGCAGGTAAGATTACATCTCAGGGTTTCGTCTGCCCAAACCTAAAAAACGTTTTATTAATTTATCTATTATTTTCTTTCTGTTTCCATCTCCTAGGATGGTCCAGTCATTTCCTTCAATGCGCAGACCACTTTAAAGAACTTTTGTATTTGGCAGCAGAGACAGAACATTCTTGATGACAGCCACCACTCACACCATGACACAGCCATTCTTATCACCAGGTACTGGCAATGCGTAATATTGTATACTATGTTTACTATACTAACCGTGTATAGTGTTAAATGCCACAGTAGTAGCGTTAGACACTAAACTACACAATAAATGTACTGATCACTCCAAATATTCTATTCTATTCTTTGAAGAACCATTTACGCTAAAAGTATGATTACATAGAGGTGTAATAAGGGAACTAGAATCTATATCTTAATATGGAACCTAAAATAAGATGGAAAATTACTTGTGTATGTCATTTACCTATTTGTCTGCACCCCAGGCAAGACATCTGCCGGGCAAGGGATAAATGTGACACTTTAGGTAAGTGATTATTAAAACCAGAAAGGTAGAATTGCCACCATAAAGAACTACATGCAAAGGCCCGATTGCCATGTATACATCAGCAATATATCAGTACTGCATTTTAATGTAATATTATGCATTCTTTTCTGATATTTACTTCTATATTTGACAATAGCCGATGATGAAAACTACAGTGATCCTCACAGTGAGCAAATATACTGTTAATCAGGGATCTAATGTTTTGTTATTCAGGGCTTGCAGAGTTGGGAACAGTGTGTGATCCGTACAGGAGCTGCAGTATCAGTGAAGATAATGGACTAAGCACTGCCTTTACCATTGCCCATGAACTTGGACATGTGTAAGCATCCTGTTTGCCTCGAGTCTCCTTCTTTAGAAAGGTCACCAGCCTCTGTTAGAAGCGGATGAGTGGTGTTTCGAGGAAAACCGCTCATCCCTGACCCAATCTACAGGGGGAGGGATATTCACTTCTTAATGATTTTACAGTTATATGCACAGGGTCTTTTCACTAAACAGTAAATACAAATATGTGACCCGGTTCCCTAATTTGTTATTAGTTACTGCTAACACTGCTAACTGTTATCACTTTGATGAGCAAAGATGATCCAAGAGCAAACTTTTGGATTAGCTGTGTTGGCTTTCTAGGATTATAAAATAAAGCACAGCTTCAGTCCCGGTGGGTGGGTGACCGTTGCCCTGTAGCAAAGTCCTGAGTCAGCTCAGCCGGAGTGCAAGTTAGCCTGTTACAGCCTCCATCGTCTCTAACAAACGCTTTCTCCAACTGTGGGTTTGCTGAATTACCATTCATGTAGTGACAAGATTGCACAGAGCTCTGTGCTCTACGGTACCAGTCGGTTGTGTGGTGCCAAGTATCTCTTGTGCAACAAGGCAGCTAGGGCCCTATTTGCTCAGCCTCAGTTTACTGAGTAACAGCTTTACGGCATACATGTTTAGCTCCACATATTTACGGATAACTGCGAGTAATTACGCCAACTACACTAATTTTGCTGTCAGATGCAAGCTTGCAGGACTTTCATAAAACCTTGCAGGACTTTCATAAAGCCAAATGCTCAGCAACCCAACACATGCATAATATACTATATACTGTATGTAATATAAGACCTAATGTATACATATCAATGAGTCACAGCTTCAGTTTAACTTTGCTGCTTTTCAATCTGGAAAGCCTAGAAATTATTGCAATTGTGTCTGAGTAGCAACTGAACTAACAACTCAGTGTCGTATTGATAGATATACAGGCGTGATTTAGGTGTGCGGCATGGTTTAAGTTTGCCGACAGCAAAAGCAACCATCCAATCAGCTGCCAAATATATGTTGAAAGTTCCTGCCATTTTTAAACAGTTGTGATGGACTGCTCCCAAGATGGACTTGTGACTAACAATCCGAACATGCACTTTTGTATTTTTCTCTGTCAGGTTCAACATGCCCCACGATGACAGCAACAAGTGTAAAGAGGATGGAGTGAAGATCCAGCTACATGTGATGGCTCCTACACTTAATTATAACACCAACCCCTGGATGTGGTCCAAGTGCAGCAAGAAGTACATCACCGACTTCCTGGAGTACGTCACGCTGTTATCTTCCCCGTTTTGTCCCACACGTGCACAGGGACTGTGTAGTATAATGTTGTGGCAGCACACCCTTTTTTCAGTTCAGTGAATATGTTAAATCAGTTCTTTATTTAGGCTAATCTAACACAAGAATTAAGAAAAAAAACAGCAATAGTAAAGTAGTGTTACGGAGTGGTTAAAATAATGTTTTATATATCTTTAAAAAAATAATGTTTTACACTTTTGGAATAGTGTACTTTTTCAGTTTGAGGGACCCAGTGTGACATTATCATCAGTTACCATACATAAACCTTTTCACACAATTCCCCAAAGCACTGTCCTATCTAACCACAGATGTTTCAATGAATACAGATGCAGGTGTGTCAACAATTTAAGTGACGGGGTTCAGTAGGGGTTCATTAAGGCTGTACTGTGTTTTTGTTTTTTGTCCGTCTGCTTCTTTTTTTTTCCTTTTTTATTATTTAAGTCGTCATATTTGTGTTTCTTCATAGCACAGGGTATGGCGAATGCTTGCTCGATGAGCCTGTTTCTAGGCCGTACAGTCTCTCTCAGCAGCTGCCTGGGTGGATATACAACGTCAGTAAACAGTGTGAATTCATATTCGGGCCAGGGACACAGGTGTGCCCATATATGGTAAGTAAACGCAGTGCGTAAATAGTAACTGTCACGTTGTGCATGCTGGTCTGTCATGAGGGAACCCTCTTGTATAACGGCTGTTCAGGTTCTGCTGTAGGTAATTTTCAAGACACACATTTGAGAACTTTCTATTCCATTGTATTATATTCAATTATATTTATTATTTTAATCTATCTACTACAAATATCAGTCTATAATATCTATCAATCGATCGATTGTTCCTTTTTGCTTGTGTTGAGTTTGGATGGTTTTTGTTTATTGCCACTTTGTTTATAGCCGGTTATAGCAGGCTATGTAATTTGTATTCTTATGTAGTATGTGTGTGCGTGTGCGTGCATGTGTGCATGTCTCTGTGTGTTTGCATGTGTGCATGTTGTATGTCTGTGTGTCCGTGTGTGTGCATGTGTTTTGTCCAGACCCAGTGTCGCAGGCTGTGGTGTACCAGTCCTGAAGGTGCCCAGCGAGGCTGCAGGACCCAGCACATGCCCTGGGCAGATGGCACTGAGTGCTCCCCTGGAAAGGCAAGTGGAGCATGTTGGGGAGACCATAAGACAAGCAGAGGGACAGTTAAGGGCAAGTGGGGCATGTTGGAGAGACCATAAGACAAGCAGATGGACAGTTAAGGGCAAGTGGGGCATATTGGAGAGACCATAAGACACGCAGAGGGACAGTTAAGGGCAAGTGGGGCCTGGGAGACCATAAGACAAGCAGAGAGACAGTTAAGGGCAAGTGGGGCATGTTGGGGAGACCATAAGACAAGCAGAGAGACAGTTAAGGGCAAGTGGGACATGTTGGGGAGACCATAAGACAAGCAGAGGGACAGCTAAGGGCAAGTGGGGCCTGGGAGACCATAAGACAAGCAGAGGACAGTTAAGGGCAAGTGGGGCATGTTGGGGAGACCATAAGACAAGCAGAGGACAGTTAAGGGCAAGTGGGGCCTTGGAGACCATAAGACAAGCAGAGAGACAGTTAAGGGCAAGTGGGGCATGTTGTGGAGACCATAAGACAAGCAGAGGGACAGCTAAGGGCAAGTGGGGCCTTGGAGACCATAAGACAAGCAGAGGACAGTTAAGGGCAAGTGGGGCATGTTGGGGAGACCATAAGACAAGCAGAGGACA
>JAODUE010017089.1:12145-25157 GCA_027564755.1 Amblyopsis hoosieri
AGTGGGGCCTGGGAGACCATAAGACAAGCACAGAGACAGTTAAGGGCAAGTGGGGCATGTTGGGGAGACCATAAGACCAGCAAAGGGACAGCTAAGGGCAAGTGGGGCATGTTGGGGAGACCATAAGACAAGCAGAGAGACAGTTAAGGGCAAGTGGGGCCTGGGAGACCATAAGACAAGCAGAGGACAGTTAAGGGCAAGTGGGGCATGTTCGGGAGACCGTAAGACAAGCAGAGGGACAGTTAAGGGCAAGTGGGGCATGTTGGGAAGACTATAAAACCCCAGCAGAGAGACGCAGTCGAAAGATCAAGGAAATTTGGACACCAGAGAACAGGAGAAATATAAATATATACTGTAAAATATTATTGTGTGGAAATTCTCTTAAAATCCTTAGTCGGCCGTTGTGTGTGTAACTGGTTCATTCATTTCTACAGCACAAAAGAACGTTTGAATTTTATTTAATCTAGCAGTTTCCAATGACTCATCACTGTGAAATTGTTCACAGGCGCTTATAAACAAAAAGCAAAATGACAGTGGTATAAGTCCTGCATGAGTGTCGTGTTAGACAGCATTCCCCCCTGTGGCCAGGTGGGTTTGTGTTGTTGTCAGGAGGAAATGTGTAATTATTTCGCTGTAATAAGCTTATGTAGGTGGCGAGAAATTGTACATACGCGGTGGAGATTCCCTTAGCTTTTAATTAGGACTTCTCTCACTAACTCCTTGCTTCCTGCCTCTAAGACATGAGGGGACATGAAAGGACCACGGGCCAGCCAAGCTCCCGAGAGGTCCCACGATAAGCACATGTTCCAACCCTGTTCTGTTTACACCAGCTTCCCGTGCTAGACTAGTAAACCAAACCATTAAGCTGCTCTGTTTTTGTTGAACGCTATTTGTTGTAACACTATCCTCCTGTCATAAGATGAGATGTATTTATTGTCCATATGTGTGTGTGACCAGAGAGCAAATTGCCTTCCTTTTTTTCTCCCGGTCCTCTTTTTCCATTTGCTTCACTGTATAATTTCTCCCAGATTAAGTTCAAAGGCGAACGTGAAGCAGCCCAGATAGATGTGTAGCCAAATCCCAAGATAAGGTTTCATGTGCTCACTCTGTCTGCCTCTCCCTCTACCTGCTCTTCCACATTGCACGTGAACAATATTTGTATCCATCTACCTAGACCTACAGGCCAACCAGCAGCATAGAGCCCTCTCTCTACAACACTTCATGTATGCTACATACCAACACGTTCTCATTCCCAACTCGTCAAAAATTGCAGCTTGGTCCATGGCCTTTCTCGTCAATTTCCGAAACGTTAGAAAGCCTTTGGTATAAGACTTCGGTCATTGACTGTTATGGCAAAGACTACGGAGTTACCACCGGTTTATTTTTAGCTATATAATTTCAGCTCAAGTATTAGCTCCTGGTTGTAGATGAATAATCAATATACAATCGAGACATATTAAAATGTATTTACTTGAAATCATGAAATTGTATAATTGCAGTTATATTTCGGTATAGGCTATGTGTAGCCTATGATTTCAGGTAAATACATTTTAACATGAATGAGAACGTGTTGTACATACAGTGCCTTATTCAAGTCTCTCCCCTGTCTACCCTTCCAGCACTGCAAGCATGGCTTGTGTATAGCCAGGGAGCATGACACTGCCCCGGTGGAAGGGGCGTGGGGCCTGTGGAGCCCTTTCGGCACCTGCTCCCGGACCTGTGGCGGGGGCATCAAGACCGCCGTGCGCGAATGTAACCAGCCCGTGTAAGTGTAGCGCGTCTCTCTGTAGTCACGCAATGCTGACTACAGACTTATGGTCTCCGTCCTGGCTGCCCGGGCCAAATGCACAATAGACCAAGCATCCTTAAGAAGATTCTTTCCATAGGTAGCATCTGCTGGGTCTTTCAGATGGAAGAGCTAATGGGTGGGATTTGCTGATAAGCACTGATAGGTCATGTCTCCATTGAAAGGTGCCTGCCTCATTTGCTGGGCTTTTAGGCAGATTAAAGAAAAGCATGATCTCACCGCAGTAGTAACAAGCTGGACTGTTTGTGAAGCGAGAGAGGGATGGATGCACTGTAAAAAATACTTTATTGTTAAACTATGTAACAATAAGTCCTATTTATTCTACTCCACGTAATTAATCGCAAGTAATGGCAACAAGGCAACCAACTCGAGATGGCACATCAAATATTTAGTTACAGTGTAGACTGTGATGCGTAAGTAGATATTGTGTGAATAAATGAATGGCGTACTGTATTTGTGTCCCTCCTCCAGGCCTAGGAATGGGGGGATGTATTGTGTGGGCCGCAGGATGAAGTTTCGTTCCTGTAACTCTGAGCCCTGCTCCGAGCAGAAGCAGGACTTCAGGGAGGAGCAGTGTGCTGCCTTCGACGGCAGGAACTTCAACATCAACGGCCTACCTCCCAATGTGCGCTGGGTGCCCAAGTACAGCGGAAGTGAGTAGCGTTCTTCTATTTATTCACTGTGCTGTAGGAATGACTATTGTCGTAACTAACCGCGCTCTTCTCAGTTCTGATGAAAGACAGATGTAAGCTGTTCTGTCAGGTGGCCGGCAGTAATGCTTACTATCAGCTCAGGGACCGAGTCATCGATGGCACCCCCTGTGGCCCCGACATCAACGACATATGTGTCCAGGGCCTGTGCAGGGTGAGGTCTCTTTTCATACCCAGAACATCTCATGTGGTTGACATTCAAAATGGAAGTGGAAGCTGCCGAGTCATCAGCTGGGTTTACATGGACACTTTTTTGTCTTTCTGAATGTAATCTAATTAGGTCTGGTGTTTACATGCGCCATCGCAATTAACCGGAATAGATGTTAAACATGCACAAATTATATGCTCTGTAAAATAATGTGTCCCGCTAGCAAGAAGGCTAAAATCATCTAGCATCTGTTGCAGAGAAGTCGGAGGCGTTATGATATATGTATGATATATGATATATGATATATGTATAGCTCACATTCACTTATTTGCATTTGTCGCAATTGTTTTATCCAGACTTGTACTGTGCCTGTGCAGAATAGTCTACCGCCTTGCCTCCAATCAATTTGGCATCACATAAAACAACATAGCCTAAGACGCAGAAGAACGCAACCCGGAAGTAATAGAGTTTAACCCTTTACCTGGTAGAATTCTTCTTTCAATTTGGTTATGGAATGGGTTATACACTACCCATCTGCTTTGGAATTAAATGTCAATTGGGTTGGGCCTTTCTCTTCTGATTGATGTGTTTATTTGGAGCATTTTATTTTCGGTTGGGCTTTTAACCCGATTTCAATTGAAATAATAGGGTCCATGTAAATGCAGCTACTGATTATGAAACTACCTTTCTTTTGCTCTTACAAACAATATCTTAGAGTTGGAATTTGCTTCCTATGCAGGCAAATGCATTGGACTCATCCTGTTACATCAAGCATCTTCATCTGTACAATATTGAACATCTTTAGAACCATTTACATACAGTGAAGCCCTTGAGCCATTTGTGTTGATCCATAAAATGACATTCAGATGTTTTGGATGATATGAACATAAATCCATTAGCTCTTGCGTTCATTTTTGAGGGTCAGTGTGGTTGATTTTTCTAAAATCCAGTTTAAAAAAAGTAATATTTAAATTGTAATGTCACATTGTGTCATTTGTCAGGCTATAATTGATAGGAACACTGGAATTTGAATGGAATTTCATGGTATTTTCTTTTAATTGTCTTGTTGTTGTGTTTTTTTGTCTTCCATCCATACTACCCCAACTTTCCACCATCACCCCTTTTTACTGCTTCATTTTGTCATATTCCTGTCCACCCATACATTCCCCTCCCCCCGACATCTGCCCTGAACAGCAAGCAGGCTGTGACCATGTGTTAAACTCTAAAGCCAGGCGAGACAAGTGTGGTGTTTGTGGTGGGGACAACTCGTCCTGCAAAACGGTGGCAGGCACCTTCAACAGTGTCCGCTATGGTACGTTTCCCTCTTTAGTCTTTGGTACAGACCACACTGAATGAGGTGGAACCTCTGTAACAGTTAGCAAGACCAGGCAGCTTTATTTATATAGCACATATCATATTGAGAGGCAATTCAAAGTGCTTTACAAATTAAATGGAGGAAAAAACTATTGATTAGGATAAGAAATGAAATAGAAGATCTTGTTAATGGGGTTTGCAGGCTACAATGAAGTGGTGCGAGTACCCAGTGGTGCTACAAACATAGATGTCCGTCAACACAGCTACTCAGGGAAACCCGATGATGACAACTACCTCGGTAAGATGCAGTCACATTCATTATTATAAAATATGTTTGTCGTCTTTTTTACTTAAGAAGAAAATATATGTGTATGTTCGACCGGAGATGGTAACATTTACTGTGAAGTGTAGACGTCATGTGGACCTTGTGAGTTGGCTCATACATGCTAACCGATTAATGAGCCAGAACCTAGACAGCCCTGGGTACTATTCCACAGAGGTCAGATGATTTGAGGAGTGTCTGTGTGTGTCTGTGAGCATATGAGTGTATGTGTGTGTGCGTGTGTATTGTATGATTCTATGTATGAACGGATATACAGTAGACAGGTGTGTGTTTCAGGGGTGTCGGCGTATATGTAATTTAGAATACATTCAACAAATACATGATTGGTGACTCCCTTCTCTCTGGGAGGTATGTCATAAGAGTGTGTTTGTGTTTGTATATGTGTGTGTGGCTTTTTACTTTGTGGCTACTACATTATATGCGTGTATGTGTCCTGCCTTTAAGCATTTGTAGTGGGCCGTCGTTGACCCCTCCCCCTCAAGGCATTTGTCATGCTCCCCCCTGTGTTTCTTTGTGTGTGTGTGTGTTTCAACGCGTGGGTTTGAGTCAGGGGCCCAGCATAGGGGCAAAGGTGTTCAGGCTTGCAGGAATGAGCACCGGCCTCTGTGGCTACATTACTGTAATGTGTGAAGTGGCCAGGAAGGCAATGACAGGAAATTAGTTCTGTAATCGCCTGACAGAACTGGACAGCCCCTGGATGTGACTTCTTAGTGAATGAAGGAGTGTATTATCCCAATTATGATGATATAACATAAAACATGAGCTACTGTCCTGCCATGTTACCATGCATAAGCACATTAGGCTGTTGTTTCCTTACTAAGGGTGTCAAACATGTTCAATGTGTTGTTACTGTAGTTGGGCTATTGTTAGCTTACACATACATTGTATACATGTGTTCTAATTAAGAATAAGCAATTGGCTCAGTCTGTGATATTATTTTGATTATTTTGACCCTGGGTAGAGTTTTATAAACCACATGCAGTAGTTATTTCTGTAAATTATTGAGTAACATGCAAGGAAAGTGATTGTCTAGTATTGTCTGGTACTGTATCTATTGACCAAAAAGTATTATCTGATAACTCCTTATTTTTGTCTATTTAATATACAATAAATGGTTTGTTGTTTAAAATGTTTCCTGTCCTGTTCCTGTGTGACTTCAACATGATGGGTCTTTCTTTCATCTTTTCAGCTGTCTCTAATGGTCGTGGAGAGTTCCTGCTAAATGGAGAGTTTGTCGTTAGCATGTTCAAAAGGGAAATCAAAGTGGGAAACACAGCTATTGAATACAGTGGCTCCGACCATGTTGTTGAGAGGATCAACTGCACTGACCGCCTTGAGGAGGAGATCATTGTCCAGGTAGGTGTGTCAGTGTTGCAAAGTATTTGTTTTAAAACAGTGCCGCACATTCAGTGGTTGTCTATGTAGCAGTCACAGAAATAATGTTTTTTTATTGTACTTTTTAGTTTAACCCAGAGCCATGGAAATAACAGAGTTACGCCAACGGAAGTTGACAATTTCAACGGTCACATGGTTCATGGAGAGGCAAAACCTATGGAAAAATAGTTCCAGGAAGTGCTTGGTGGGCAATTTGAATATATTGTGTATATATATAGATATATATCTTAATTTTTTGGTAATTAGTAGTCAATAAATGCACCGATTTACATTTAAAATAGAGTTTATAGTGTACTTTTAGTATTTAGGCTAACTTCCGGAAACTATTTTGAGGCTCCGTTCCTGTGAAAAAATGATCCATTGGAGTGAACGGAGAAGACACAACTCTCTCTTAACATGGCTCTGGTTTAACCTATGTTTTTATAGCGTGTATAGCTAAAAACGTTAATATCTCAGATCTCTGTGCACGCACATCCTGCTTTTACAACTGCTGTTGTATGTGACCTGTAACACACCCGTAACTATTTCACTGAACTTAGTCCAAGGCTTTAAGACACTTTACTGCACTTATAACGACCACATATTAGTGTAATGCTTTCTCACTCGTTCCCCAGGTGCTGTCAGTGGGAAACCTTTACAACCCAGATGTACGGTATTCCTTTAACATCCCCATAGAGGACAAGCCCCAGCAGTTCCACTGGGATGCCTACGGGCCCTGGCAGGAGTGCAGCCGTCTGTGCCAAGGTAATGGGTGCACAAAACATTGGCAGACATGGGTTCCTGGGGGGGTGGCAAATGATATACTGCATTGAGGAGGGAGGAGGAGTTGGAGGGGTCGGGTAGTGCAAGTTAAAAGCCACGGTGGGAAAAGGTGAGCCAGCGATGTTGGATTAAATGACCACGACTTGACAGGGCCATGCTAGAGACCTGGTTTGGACCAGGGTGCATTCATACACACATTCAATCACTTTGTCGTGACTGAACACCTGGTTGTAAATACGAGTGTGGAGGGGGATTGCAGGCCAACTGAAAAGGCCTGTTATGTGTTATGGCTAGACTGAACATCCACAAGACTCACTGTGGCTTAGAATCTCTTTATATATCCTTTGACACCGGCATTCTTAGAAAAAGGCAAGGAACTTGTCAGGGATTCCTGTACGGAGGTAGCAACAGCTGTAAAGTTGTAATGTCCTCAACGCCTCCTCGTTTTCTGATTTATGTATAAACTTTTCTGCTGGAGACTTGGCTTATAGTGCTGGACTGTAAAACCTGAGAACATGAGGTACTGGTAGAGAATCTATTCCCAGGAACACAAAATGTGAGCAAAGAATAAAGTCTCCACTGTACACAAGGTGTGCTCCAGAGATGTCAACTAAGAGTTGAGCCGAATCACACACACATCTCTGCTGATAATGATCCTCATCATTTCAGGTGTTAAATTTGAGAAAGTAATTGTCTTGAGAAGGTGGTGTGTTTATTCACACAGCCAAACACAGCATACAGTATATCATAGGCTAGGACGTAAGCTGGTAGTTGTTGCTAGACTTGAATTTCAAGATGAAGTCATGAAACATTAGAGTGCAAAGTCTTCTGTTGAATTGTTTTCCTCAACCTTCTCAATTCATCATCCCCTAAAATGTTAATTGGAAAGATGCTTCTCCTTAAAATATAGAAGAAGTTGACATCATGTGGCAAATGTCAATTCTTGATAATTCATTTCTGACATTTTTTTAGGGCCATTCATTTATATTTACTTACATCATCTTAGAACTACAAATGAAAATCACTTTCATCAATGGGCACTAGGCTGAAACCTCTATCGGAAAGAAGACATTCGGATTATTGTTTCACAGATTGATAATTATTATGAGCAATAGTTAAAAATGACTTAAAAAAGTGCTTAAAGTAGTGTACCTACTGTGCTCACATTACTACAGTATAACGTTACACATCAAGTTGTTGCTTTGGGTAAAAGCGTGTTCTTCTGTAAATGACAGTATGTAATTGTAAATTCTGCCAAAGAAACGGCGGAGAATGTGTTGACACCATGTTCACGTGAGTCTGCTGGTGTCTTGACAGGAGAGCGTAAGAGGAAGATCCTGTGTAGCAGACAGTCAGACATGGTGGTTGTGTCAGACCAGAGGTGCCACAGCATATCCAGGCCGCATGTCATCACCGAACCCTGCAACACAGACTGTGAACTAAGGTTGGCTATGTTATTATCAAGCGGCGTACTTATTTTTGGGGTTTGTGGGGCGCAACGCTTGTATCACACTGTATGTTGGTGTGATGTCAGTGTACGAGTTAACAGTTATGTCCTTGTGCCTTTGATATTCCACTTAATCTTGTGTTCATTTTACATTTTTGGGTTACTCTGCCCTTGACGTAACCTTTGCTCAATTGATACATCTGACAGTTTATTTCTAAAGCCGCCTGAAAAACCCATCGCTTGCTTTGAGTCATTTTGGCTGGGCTGTTTGGGCATGTACAGTACAGGTCCCATTTGGTTAATGAATTCCCTCTTCTACATTATCTCCTTAAATGTATGTTAGTTCAGAGCCAATATAGGAAGCTACTGTACAGTACATGCACATATTTGCTAGCTATATGTTTAGCAACTCATGCCCACTTATTACTAAACCATGCCCGCGGATTAGTGCATTTTGTACACACATTAGTTCACTTTGCCGAATCCTGTGCACAGTACTGTTCTTGTCTGAATGACAATGGTAGGCAAGCGGCTTTAAACGGTTCCGGTTTGAACCTGTGCCCTATCCAATTACCCTCCACCATGGCCCAGGTGGCATGAGGTCCGAACGGGTGAGTGTACAGCCCAGTGCGGCCTGGGATACCGTAGCCTGGAGATCTACTGCGCCAAGATCAGCCGCACAGATAGCAAGGCCCACAAGGTGGATGACCGCTACTGCAACAACCAGCGCAAACCTGAAAACAGGGAGAGTTGCCATGGAGACTGCAACCCAGGTGTTTGGGAGTACTCGTCCTGGTCTGAGGTGAGGCTTGTGCTTATGTATATGTGTGCATTTACATATAGAGTATATACTGTACATATACTGTACATACACGCTTGTATACACTTGTTTACAGTGCTCCAAGAGCTGCGGAGGGGGAAGTCGTCGTCGAGGGGCTGCGTGTGGCGATGAGGGCAAGTGTGGTCCGAGAGACAAACTGACCGTCCAACCCTGCAATGAGTTCAAGTGTCCACAATGGAAGACTGGTGAATGGTCTGAGGTCAGTGTGAATTTGTGTGCCATTGTATTGTTCAGTGCAGATGTAGGACTGTTATAGTAGTATGCTGTAACAAGACTCAGTAATGGTTGAACAATGTAAGTAGATGAGATAAGTCATTGCTTGTCTTTTCCCCAACCTGGTAATATTATATTCACTTGATCATACTGTTAAAACTGTTCTGTGTGGTGCATACCTTGGGTTATACAGTATATGAGTATATAAAGGTAAAGAGGATCCTAGCCGAATATCAGCAGTGACCTGGGTGAATTGGGAAAGTCCAGTGTTGCTCATATACTGTATGTTAGTTAGTATTTTGTAGTACTTCTAGGAAACTAGTGCTTCCAATCCACGGTACAGCTTACACTTTGCGGACAGAGAGGCTTGCCAGCTTTGGGTTGAATTCCAGGAATATCTCAGATCTCCATGTGGAGCTGCAGAGTACAGAAACCCGCACTGTATTGTATACATTTACACTGTGCTTACACACATAAACAAACACTCTGTGTGAGTGTTTTCCTTTCATGTTTTCAAATCTGTCTCTCACTTTACAATATGAGCTGTCGGTCTTCTGCAGTGAACTTCAATGCAAGCCAGTTGGCCTATACACCGTACTGTACTCTTAGGGTGCTTTCACACCTATGGTTCGCTTGTGTTTTTCCGGATCAGGGTCTGAATCGATGCGCACATCCCTGGGTTTGTTTCGTGTTCACATGGCAACATTTAAAGTGGTACAGCACTTGTAAACAGGGCCCTAACACCATGATAACACCATGGTACCACCGCGTTACAACATGTGTTGTGTTGACATATGCCCAAACGATCCGATCTTGGGGGGGGATCGCTCCACATTCCCCTTAAGTGCTCCAAACGGGCCAGGTGTGAAAGCGCCCTTATTAACACTGCTTGTGACCTTGAGCATTTCTGCGTTGCAGTGTCCGGTGACTTGTGGAAAGGGTTACAAGCACCGGCAAGCATGGTGTCAGTTCGGAGAGGACCGCCTGGACGACCGCTTCTGTGATTCGTCCAAACCCGAGTCGGTGCAGACGTGCCAGGAACAGGAGTGTGCGTCCTGGCAAGTTGGCCCCTGGGGACAGGTGAGAAATAACCCCCCCTTCCCCCACGTGATTTAAAGGTGGAGTAGGCGATGCTGGGGAAATATTGTTTATGTTTGAATCCTCTCAATGAGTATCTCCCACACTGGACATGCATTGCCAAGGCTGGGATAGTGTTGTGTGGTGCGGCCTGCGGTGCGGGCTGTGTAGAAACACCGGTTTATTCTTTCACACGGAACGGACAGCTGAGCGGACTGTGAGGAGATATTGGCTGAATTAGACCAAAAACGTGTATGAGCTTGCAACTGCTGACTCCACCTTTAACTGTACTGTTGTTGCTCGGCCACGAAGGCTACAGTAGGTTAACCTGTTTTATTGCAGGTTATCTAGACCAGGTGTTCTCAAACTTTTTACCTCACGACCCCCCAAAATAACAGTGCCAGAGACTCACGACGACCCCCGCTAGTTGGTAGAAGAATAACAGCCATATTATTATTTGATAGTATTTTAATATATAGGCTAGTAGCAGAATACATCAAAGTAAACTGCACTACTACTAACAATTATGGCTAAACTATGCCAATTTAATCATGTCAAAATGTTATTTAATTTCTGAAAATAATCTTGCGACCCCCTCCTCTGTGTCTCGCAACCTGCGGGGAGGTCGTGACCCCCAGTTTGAGAACCACTGATCTAGACTAGCAGACACTTGATCCAATCCCTATTTGTTCCCAATTGTCCCCATGTACACATTAGCCGCCTTTAACGGCATGCTGCAAACTACCGTATGCATTACAGACATTGATCTACAGCATGGAGATGGGGAGAGCTATATTTTACCGTATACAAAGCTACATGTGCAGCTACACTTGTGGGCTCTCACATGACACGAGAGGTGTTAATGTTTAGCACGGTCATGCGCTTGCACACTGCGTTTATATCAGCAATGGTATCATCAAAGGACGAGCTAACATTAAGGTTATATTCGAAGCCACCTAATGAAGCGTGTAGGGACGGTGGCTGAAGGTTGACCTTGTTTTACCGGAGCCAGCGATGCAGAATAGACCGTGAGCTAGTGTAGCCAAGCCAGCACTGACTCGGCTACAGTGGCTAACTCATGCATTATGACCATCTGCTTGGCATTCCTCTGGGGCTGGCCAGTAATAGGAGAAAGATATATTTATCTTTCTACCTATTTCTGTCTTGTCTCTTTTTCTTCTTTTGTCTTCCCCTTTTATCCTCATTCTACCTCATGCCCCTCCCCCCTGCCCCACCCATCGCTCTGTCTCCGCCCCTGCATCCAGTGCTCTGCCTTGTGTGGGCCCGGCTACCACATGCGAGCAGTGAAGTGTGTGGTTGGCTCTCACGGCGCCGTCATGGACGACGCTGAATGTAACGCCGCCACGCGGCCGACCGACACGCAGGTAAGAGGGTTGGGAAGGTGTGTGTGTGTGGGGGGAGCTATCTTCCTATAGCTCATCTTTTTTCTCTAACCCATGGTCCCTGAAAAAGTGGTGGTTAATCGCTCGCCCAACACACAGCCGTGGCACATTTTTACTTTCCGCTTCTTCTCGTTTCTTTTCTTTTTTTTAAAGCACAACATCTTGAAAGCATCCCGCGGGACTCCAGCGAGAGCATTTTTCAATCCCTGCCCCCAATTTAAGAAGCAGTGCTCACCCATTATCTTTCTCTGACCTTCCACAGCTGCTCTCTACCTCTCTCTCTCTCTCTCTCTCTCTCTCTCTCTCTCTCTCTCTCTCTCTCTCTCTCTCTCTCTCACTCGGTCGGGGGTGCTGTGGTTAGTGCCACAAAGTTACACAAAGTTACTCCTACAGTTAGTAGGTGGGAGGTATCTATGTTTACAGCCACAGAGATACACACACGCACCTACACACACACACACACACACACACACACACACACACAAGCACAAATCCAGCTGGCCTCAATAACGGTGTGGAGAGACGGAGATAGAAGAGAGACAGTGTTGGTGGTGGTGGTGGAGAAAGAGAGTCACTGCTCCCTCCTCTCTATGCCCTCATGGAAGCCCCAAGTCTGCGGGAGCTTCAGTTGTGGTGATGACACCTCTGGCATGGGTTAAACTGAGTTGGCACTAGTCTCAGCCTCCTCCGTTCATTAGCACTACGTCTCAGCTCTGTGCTGAACGTCTGATACTGTACATAGGCGCATGTAAGCTCGACAGCGCTTTTCATTGGCTTTCATTGACTCATGAAGTCTGTAATTCCGGTGCGACGGTTGTGCAGTAGCCTAGTTTATTTACTAATTTCAGTTGTTACATTTATTTTAAGCAACAGTAGCCACATAGCCAGCCAGGTTGGTAAGTTTCGACTTTGTCATTGAGTTACGTAGTTGGTTGATGTGTATGTCAATCAAAATACCTTTCCTGTCAAGTAGGCGGATCCTGACGCAGTTAGACAACGCTGTGTCCCAGACTTTACATAAGTAAAGGCTGGCTCTGCGAGACTAAGTTGGCACTGACTGCTTAGGTGGAAGTACTGTATTGTAGCAGTTAGGGGAATAAGGCATCTATGGAGAATGGATTTATACTATCCTACGGCAGATCTGTATAATTCAATTTTCCAGCTGTCATTTTGAACAGACCTTTCTCACTTCCTGTCAAACATTTTGTTTTGGTTGGTTTGAATTTATTTTTAACATAACTTACTTCATTGGTTATATGACAGGAATGATGTCACACATGGGATAAAATCTGAGGAAATTTGGCAAAATTACGACATAACTGACCACACGGGTACAAAAAGAGAAATAACTAAATTACTAGAAGGGCACTGAAAACCCTTCTCTACTTTAAAGTGTTTTATACCCTGCTAAAAATCCCAGCATTGCTGGTCACCAGCATAAGGTATCCCATGCTGTTTCCTGGTGTACCAGCATTCCATGCTGGTTGCTGGTGTGCTGGTATACCAGCTAGACCAGCACTACCCCAGCACTAACCAGTATGAACCAGCCTGG
>JAODUE010017099.1:0-25156 GCA_027564755.1 Amblyopsis hoosieri
AGGGTTGTGTGTGTGTGTGTGTGTGTGTGTGTGTGTGTGTAAGAGAATGTGTGTGTGTTTGGGGGACAGGGGTATTATGTGTGTATGTGGCTGACTAAAAGAATCAGTGTGTGTGTGTTTGTGTGTGTGTGTGTGTGTGTGTGTGTGTGTGGGCGTGCATGCTTGTGTGTGTGACTGTAAAAGGTTTGGTGTGTGTGTGTGTGTGTGTGTGTGTGTGGGTGGGTGTGCTCGTGCTGCATGGTCCTGTATTGTAACCCCCCCCCCCCCCCCCCTCTTATAGCACTGAACACTGCATTCTCTGACAAGTGCGAGATGAGGGCCTAAGAATAGCATTCTACTATGCTTTACATACAAATATCTAAATATGGCCGCCTCCTTGGCCCCTGTCTGCCACCTTGGACACCCCACCTCCTCCACCACTCCCATCCTGCCATGCTTGCATATACTACATCCACAAGCCAGTCCCTCAGGCAAGCACTTATCCCTCTCTCATCGATCCTATGGGAGGACTTGAATCCAGCGTTCCCGGTGAACAGGGAGATAGAATGCACATATCTGCATGTTTGCCTTATATTGTGCTTGTTAGTGAGCATGTGTACAAACCACGCCTTCCTGGTTTGGGTTTCACAACACAGCAAGCAAACACCCGAATGAATTTATTTTTTTAAATAGATACTATCGATAGATAGTTTTTTATTGATGATATCAATTTCATTTAAGAGTGGAAAGAATATCTCTTACACAGGCTTACTATTACTGTAGTGGATGCATGCTGGGAGATAGAAGCTCCCATCAGGCAATGGACTGCGGCATTCACCGGAGTAATGGCTTTTATCATTAGCCTGCTGAAGTGGTTGTCTGCACAGCGCTTTAAAATATAGCTTGAGAAGTTTGCAGTGTGGCTGCAGAAGACACCGTGCACCAACACATGCCAGATGCACAACAAGAAATACAATGGATGGACACAAAAGAAAAGAAAAATATTGTGGATCACCAAGGTCTCACTCTCTCGCCCTCTCTCATTAGACACAGTGTTGCCATTAAGTTGTCCTTCAGCGCAAATATACAGCAACAAAATATTCACTACCATCTCTCTCTCTCTCTCTCTCTCTCTCTCTCTCTCTCTCTCCCTCTCTCTGTGGCCTTCAGTGGCCATACAGACCAACCTGGCTAAGAAGGTCCAGTCAGGCACGGCCAAGTCCAGCCTGGTCCAGGCCAGCGCGGCGACCATGCAGAACCCGGCGGGCTGCGACGCCAAGGCCGCCAACGGCCACTGCCCGCTGCCGCGCCTCTCCGTGTCCTCGCGCTCGGCCAGCGTGGTGGCTAGCATCGACGGCGGCCCTGAGGGAGCGGCGGCGTCGGCGGCGGAAGCGCTCCACTCCAGGATGAAGTGGAAGACGGTGCTGGCGGTGTTCGTGGTGGTGGTGCTGTACCTGGTGTGTGGCGGGCTGGCGTTCAGGGCGCTGGAGCAGCCATTTGAGAGCAGGCAGAAGACCAGCATTACCGTGGAGAAGGCCTCCTTCCTGCTGAGGCACCACTGTGTCGCGCCAGAGGAGCTGGAGGCACTCATTAAGGTGAGCGAGCGTTCACATGGCGAAGAAGCAAGCCGTCACATAAACATGAAGTTACTATGCTCAATATTACTGCGAAAGGGCGAGCATTAGGTGTAGGAGGGGCTTACGCGCTCTGTTACCATATTTGTATTTATTGTTTCCATTTGAAAGACTGAGGCATGCCCCGTATACTTAAAGGTATAGTCAGCTATTGTAAGCTAATATAGTCAGCTATTGTAAGTTAATTGTAAGCTAATACACATTTAGTCAAATTCACCAAATGTCTCCTCACATTCCACTAGCTTACCGTTCTCTGTGTGTGCTAATACAAGAATCTGGTACTTCCACACAGCCCTGGCTCTAAAAATAGGAACATAACCAAAGTGGCGAACACCACTCACAACAACAATACCGCTTGGCTTTGCAATGCTTTTCAATGTGTGGGGGTGGAGCTTCTGAGGGAGTTTGTTTTGATTTAGCAAGTGTTAGCAATTGCTAGCAAGTTAGCAAGCGTTCTTGAGAATGATTAAACCTGCCTTTAACTGTGCTCAATATTACTCAGAAAAGGTGTGGGAGGGGCTCATGCTCTCGATTACTATGATTTTTATTTGTATTTATTGTTTCCATTTGCAAGACTGAGAGGCCTCGTATACAAGTGCGGTTCAAACATAAACTGGTGTGGCAATTCAGGGGTTCTAGAGGAAATCGGGGAGTGTATCTTTAAATATCTATAGTTGGTGGATTGAGGAAGAAACTTTCGAAGGTGAATACTGCACTGTTAATATATTTGAATATACTGTACAAGTGTGGTCCTTTTGCAGTCTTCTTCCTCTGCCAGTTAGCAGCGATTTGATTAATTAATTTACTGTTGAATCTACTTAACACCTGTTGTGTTAGAACAAGCGTGGAGGAAAAAAGCTTGTTAACATTTCCAGGGTCTGGGTAATATGGCTATTATACAATTGAAAGTTCATGCTTTATAATTAAAAGTGCTTTAATACATAGCGATAATTGTCTCACACCTTGTCTCACACTGCATTTCTATCCCAAAATGCACTTCTTTATGATGATTCATACTAAATTAATTATTAATAATAATAATTATTAATTATTAGCACAACAGCAGCACCAATAATATCAGTATTCCTGCATGGAGGATTATTAATTGGCCAAAGCCCTCCTGCTCTCCACCGCCTGATCGGTTAACCGTCAACTGTATATTTGCATTTGACAGAGAACAACATATGTACCTTGAACGGTTTCCATCAATATGCCAGTATGCATAATGCTTGTGACAGTTTAGATCTGTTGCTAAGCAAATGCTATGAATAACTAACTTGAAACCCAAATGGTTAGTTTACACAGAAACATCTAGGAAGTTTCCCATTGAAACTGTTTCAAAGAAGGGCATGCGCTTTCATAAAAAACTAACTTGGGCAGGTGATTGGATGAACCTGTTACAGTAGTAAATAGAAGAGCCATAGGTCAACTCTTGCATTCTGATACTCGATATTGCTACCTGTTAAGATCAGGCCAGGTAATTCCAATTTTAAATTAAAATTAATATTCCAGTTGGGCCATATGTCATATTGACAATGCACCACCCAAAATGATTCACATAGGTCATTCATAGGTCACATTTTAAAGTTATAAAATGCGTGTTTCCATTGAAACATTTGCACTAACCATTACATAAATGCGAAGTGCAACAATCTAATTAGTGCCCTTCTAGCAGTTAAAAGCTGGATGTTTATACTGTAGGAAGCAAGGGACCCACCCATTATTGTTTACAACAAAGATTGACAGCAACTGCCAAATGAATCATTACTGCAGATGTCTCATGAGACAGATCAGGAACATTCTCTTTGATTAACCTGGGCAGATGGAGCTGCTGATGGATCTGATATTTCTGACACTAGATAACACATTTATTTTCCTGATGCTTGTGGTGCCTTGCAAGGTACCACATTTGAAGAATGTGATTTGTGAGCCGCAATGTGCTCATAATGTCTCACAACCAGACCTTGTGTGAACAAAGCTGTATAACAAGTAGAATATATAATCTCCATAATTATGTACAGTTTTATTGACCTTACTTCATGTAACATGATGACGCATTAGACAACCATGCAATATGACACTTTAAAATGTAAGTAAAAAATGAAAGTATATCTAACCATTGCCATGGACAACACTATTATATATTCAATAATTATTTGCAGTTTGTGAATACGTACTGCTCATATACAGTAGATGTGTTGTTGGAATCAGTTGGTTGTGTCTTTTCCAGTATAGGACCATATTGCAAAGGCGTATTCAACATAATCATCCACCCAGCTTGGCAGATTGAAACAAAGGGATATCCTGTGTCAATCAAATATATTTTCTTGGAAAGCTAGCATTTACACAACACATGGTTCATATGGCAAATGTAAAGCCATTTTCCCATATTTTGAAACATCGGAACCCCAGATATTTTGCCCTTGCCCCCAGAGGGTAAATCGTCATAAGACCGATAGCTGGTGTTCAGCGATTGTCCATTTTGTATCTTTTAAGCTTGAGATAACCTTAAAAAATGGCTTAAGCTGTCTGACTGTGTGCTCCAGTTTCCACTAGACTTGGTTACATTTGATAATAATAGTCTACTCGACAACACTAGCGGATACAAGACTTGAGTCTCTCATTTCATTCATTTGTTTGCCTTTTAGAATGAAGCATCCATAGTCCTTTCTTGCTAACCTTTGAGCTATAAAAGCACCGTCAGAAGTTGGTAAAAAAAAGAAAATCAATGCCCATATTTCCTGGAGGGAGGTTGGGACATAAAAAACATTTGGGATGGTGTGACTGGGGTCTGCGAGGGATCAATTATTCATTGCACGGGCCAGTAGTCACAGACCCCCCCCCCACGCCTCCATTAGTAGCTGTAGCAGCCAGGTGAAGCATAGACCTGGCTGTGACGGGGAACTGCGTGGGGGTAGTAGCTCAGAAAAGATTGCATGTATTGATTCCTTCCAGAAACTATTTGCAGAACTTCTTTTTACACAAAGCTGTTCTTTCTTGACACATGACTAGACTCATCATAGCTCCCTAATGTTTAAGGTATAAATACAGAGTATCAGTGTTGCTACATGTATGTGAATGTGACAATAAAATCACCTTTACCTTGGTATTTTACATGAATTGCTGTGACGACCACAGTAACAGTATGCGGTGCATTTATGAAAGTGCCCACGAGAGACTCTGGGTGACAAGCACGCGATCATTCGGCCATTTGGGGCATTCTAACGGGTTGCTAACCGTGTCAAGTAGACTATCAGTCGCTCGAAGAAGTCAGAATAGCGCACCGGTGGGGAAGGGGGGGGCAGTCTAACGATGGTGACTCACTGTTTTCAAACCGCGTTGTGCAGGAGCTGAAACAAAACATGGCAATTTTACCAAGCACACACACACACACACACACAGATGCACACGTGTGTGCGCCTGAGTGTGTGTTTAACGTCCCCCATGCCCCTCTTGACATGTTAATGTGTGCACCCAGCATCAGTGCAGTCCACCCACTGTGTGCCTACAAAGACAGTGGACCTAATTGCCTGCTCTGAATGCCGTGGGGATGACTCACACTGTGGCACAAAACACAGCCATGCTGTCACTGACGGCCAAGGCCTGCTCGGTTGATGAGTCACCCCCAGCACTTGCAATTAATGCATTTGTGGCATTTATTTACTCCCCATGTTGCCATCGGACGGTGTTTAAAAGTCGCAAAGGCAGGTCGCTGCTTATACTGTAGAGAAAGGACGTGGAGTGTGTGACATCACCCATTCATTTCTGAAGGAACTGCGTCGGGAGTTAGGGCTTTGGCAGCGTCCCCCAATTAGTATTGGAGAAGAGTGTGCCGTTAACCCTCTCGCATTTAGCCTACTGATTCAATGATATTTTGCAGCACGGTCTTCTATAAAATGCAGCCATCACGGATGCACGTCTGTGAACCTGGTTTACTCTGGCCTCTGCAATGGGTGTAAAAGGGATAATGTGTAGTGTTGGTGACTGAGCGATGGCCTCTTTCACAAATAATGATTGGGGAAATTCACTTGCATACATTTAGTAGTTTAAGCATTTAAAACCCAGACGGCCCGCCCATGGGCCGTTCACCATCTTGGTTGGAGAAGTTGTGTTGTTGACATGTTTAATTTAAAAGTTGTTCTTCATGCTATATACCGTTAGAAAGCTATACATCTTATAATTTGATTGATATAAAAGAATTCAAGATACGATCTTAAATCAGGTACACTCAACGGATATGTCAGACCACCATCTGCAATAATTGCAGAAATTTTAAAGGGTTAAACTATTGAGTTGAAATTCCACTTGCATTCTATGCCAATCTATGTCGGCTGTAAACAACAAGCTGAAACCGCACACATACAATCGTTGTGCTACTATTTTGCGCTCATCTTAAACCTGGCACAAGGCTGTTGCTAATATTCGATATATGATATTATCTTTTGTTCAGTGGACCACACATAAACACCTGCAGTATGTGCACCTACCCACACATGCTGAATACCCACAAGCCGATAACTCATATTTCCTCTAAATTAATATTGATTATTTTTGCTACGCTAATAGGCCTGGTGGAAAACGGGAGTCCAATCAATTATTAAATGCACATACTGTATATGTATTTATTTAATGTAAAATTAATAAATACTTTCATAGATTTCCTTATGGAGTATTGTTGAGTTCTTTCTGCATGATGCGCGGGCAATAGTCCAGTGGTTACATTACAGTGACATATTTAGACATTCGTGGAGAGAGTAAAAAGCAGCCACCCACAGAATCAATTTATTCAACCAAAAGATACAGAATTCATTACATGAAATGTCTGCTCAAGGATATCTGAGCAATGACTCAAAGCTTGACTCTTGCTAGTATAAGTATTATAGTAACCATATAGTCTCCTTTAACCATTTTTATTCATGTTGTTTCTCTGTACTTCTGTATTTTATTTTAATGGGAAGCACAACTGTACATGTATTTCCTCATTGTAAAGCACTTTGAACTGTAATTCTGTATGAAAAGTGCTATATAAATAAAGATGATTATTATTATTATTATTATTATTATTATTATTATTAAAGGGGAACTTCTTGTTACCTCAAAACTGAAAAAATAATTAAAAGAAAAGTAAATGTTTGATTATTTGAAACTAAGAGAGCAAATACCACTCTAACATCTACAGCAGAAAAAATAAATGAAATTGATTTGAAATTACATTTGAAAGAATGTTTATGTTTTGAGGCCAGTGGCCAATCAGACAATCATAACAACAGTACCACTTTCCATAATACAAATGTATAGCCTTACAGTAGGCTACACATCATTAATGCATCATGATGTTGGCAGTAAAGAGGAATTTCTTCATGTAGTATTTAGATACCGTGGGCTATTAATAGTTCTCCCTTGACGTCTGAATTAGGTTATTTTTGTTTGATTTTGTATTTAATCCCTTGATTCATATTGATAAAGTATAGCTAAGTGAAATGCCATAACTGTAATTGGCTACTTTTAGAGCTAAATATTAAACAAATTAATTTGCATGCATGATTTTATTGGGCTGGCCTCTTGTTTGTAATATCAGCAAAGCTATTCCATTTGTTTTAGGCCAAATATATAGCCGGCCCTTTTAAATATTTGCACAGGGATATAGATTTTCAGGAAGTACTTACAAAATGCTCACAAAAGATCCCATAAAACATATAATGAAATATTTACAGTGAATAGTCATTTTTCTTTTATTTTCTTATGTGTGTTGTGTGACTACACTAAAACATGGGTTTGCACATAAATTCATACAGTACATGCACACCGCACAGTGGGCTTGAACACATCTAAACACATCCATGAGTGTTTGTTGCATGAGCTGGGCTGGCGTAAGCAAGGGTAACAAAATACAACTCTGCTTTTGCGCTTCTGCCCGTGGCAGCTAATACAATTTCTGTTGACTTTTGAAAGAAGCATAAGCAGGGTTACATGTATCCTGTGTTGAAGTTATTGTCAGCTGGAGGAATACTACTGTGTAATAACTCACCATGCACTCTTACGCCCCCTAGAGGGGGCAATCCACAAAACATCCCGAAGGGCATCAGTACATTATTCTAAAATATGTCTTTTTTTAATTTTTTTTTATTTATAATTTAGTTAATTAAGAACATGTTCTTATTTGCATTTGCAACCATGGCTTGGAAAGAGGAGGAGTGTAGCAGCCAATAGCGTAATAACTACCAATAAAGTAAAAAGTTAATAATGTAACAATACAGATATATAATTCTGTGTTTAAGTTTGATTTATTATTAAGTGTCAGATTTCTGCTTACACTTACTGTTACTTCTATCTAATAGATGCTCAAAAACCAATCCTGACCCAGTTATGGGCAAAAAGTTAATACGTTATTGGTTCAGAAAATGTATTACGCTATTGATAAGTTATTACATAATGAACTTATAATAATTACGTTGTTAGTAGTTGATACCTTATTGGGAGTTAATGCTTTATTGGGTGCTACTGTCCTCTTGAGAGAACGGGGACACAAGGGTTAAAAAGGGGGTACAAAACAAAATGGACAAACCGCTGACTGAGCCATAATACAGTGCTAACTCCACCCCCGGTTGGGACAGCAAGGTGGTACACAGTGCTAACTCCACCCGGTTGGGTCAGCAAGGTGGTACACACAGTGCTAACACCACCCGGTTTGGTCAGCAAGGTGGTACACACAGTGCTAACACCGCCCGGTTGGGTCAGCAAGGTGGTACACAGTGCTAATACCACCCGGTTGGGTCAGCAAGGTGGTACACAGTGCTAACTCCACCCGGTTGGGTCAGCAAGGTGGTACACACAGTGCTAACACCGCCCGGTTGTGTCAGCAAGGTGGTACACACAGTGCTAACCCCACCCGGTTGGGTCAGCAAGGTGGTACACACAGTGCTAACACCGCCCGGTTGGGTCAGCAAGGTGTTACACAGTGCTAACCCCACCCGGTTGGGTCAGCAAGGTGCTCAGTACAAGAACAATACCAAAAGACAAAACAGAAATGAAAACATATTAATGAAGGTTCATCTTTTCAGCATGCTATAGACGCTGTGAATGCAGGAGTCAGTCCTATTGGGAATGCGTCCTACAACTCAAGTTACTGGGACCTAGGCAGCGCTTTCTTCTTCGCCGGGACCGTCATCACAACCATAGGTACCATCTCTACGCTGTCATTGTCCTGCAATGATTAGGATTCAGCTATTCATCTAAAGTAATGGGGTGTAACCTACTGAGACAATTGGTGCTTAAGCAGTGTTTGTATTTATCATATATCTCTTTCCAAAAGGCCGTAATTTTAAAACTTTTAAAACAAAAAAATGTTTTAAGTTTTAAATTATCCTGCCTTATTAGCAACATTTTACATAAAATGATTAGTATGTTGAGATTGAATGTTGTCTTTATGTAGACATGACATGTTTTACATGCATATAATTAGATGTGCTCATTTAAACACATCAGTTTCTCAAATTCGCGGTGCACTAATTTGATAACAAAGTTCTTCTTGGGAGTTGGTAGCATTAGGTCATCACCAGGTGTGACATCAGAATAGGCGTATGACTGAATGTTAATGCTCATTTTGGTGTTCTAGACCTAATGGCTATTCATAGAGGAATCACTTATAAAAGTTGAGTCATTCTTTTTCTCTTTTTCTGTGAGCCCTGTCATCGCAGAGGCCATAATTAATGCCATTTTCTCAAAGAGAAAGCTAATTATCATCTCACTGTGAGATTATTTAACTCCAGGAAGTCAGAAGTATTGCGTAAACGCTTCAGCGTCTGTGTCAATGCATAAAGAAAATCTTGACTACAGTATATTCTTCTCTATTTATTACTTAATATCCCGTAAGTCATATTTTTTGGTCATTCTCTACCTTCGTGTTTCATCTGTTGTCCTTTTCAATTGAACTCCTCCCTTCCTTTATGTCGTTTTCCCACCTGTCAGGTTATGGAAACATAGCTCCAAGCACAGAGGGTGGGAAGATCTTTTGCATCCTCTATGCCATCTTTGGCATCCCTTTGTTTGGCTTCTTACTGGCTGGCATTGGAGACCAGCTGGGAACCATCTTTGTGAAAAGCATCTTGAGAGTAGAGAAGATCTTCAGGGTGAGTTATATTGTAGCTACACTAAGGAATACACTATTGTCTGAAAACTGCTTCTAAGCTAAACGTCTGCCACTAAACAATGTTTTTCACCAGAATTGTATTTTATTAGATAGCCAAGATAGCCGACATGCGATTCAGCCTTTAATTCACCGTGTACTGAGCACTGGCCTATGGTAGTGAGCCATATTATCCTGCTTCTTTGAATGGCTATGAAGTCATTCTCTCAAGGTCTTGAAGAGACGTGTAGAAGCTTTTTTATAGAGTTTTATAGTTTGGAATGCAGGCTTTCTGTGATGCCAAGAAATGATTCAGGGGCAGGACTGACTGACTGTGGGTAGAGTGGGGCGGCAGGTGATTTAAAAGTTGTTAGTTTGAACCCCGCTGACTCCTCACCAAGTGCAGCGGCGCCTTAGCCTCGTGACACCATCCTGATCTCACGAGCTTCAGTTGGACTTCACCTCGAGAATCAATCTGGAGAGCATGGAAATCGGTGTGTTTCAGGCCGGTAAACCTAGCGTGTGGCCAATCAGCATTTACTTTTAGCTACGGGCGTGGTTTAGGTGTGACGATGGGCAGTTAATGTAGGTAATTAACGTAGGTGATGCAATATAACATCAGTTAGCTTTTCTCAACGGAAAATATGTTTTCACTCTCTGACTTTTCTACTGCAAGAGTGGATTTAACAGGCTATGCTGCGTCACAGACTCACAGGTTCATCCAAGTATTTTTTTGAAAGCGCCTGCCCTTTTAAAACCGTTTTAATGGACGCCTCCCAAGATGGATTTCTTTGTATTCACTTGGAGGTTTAACCAAAACAAATGTTTCACAATTAAAGTGTAACAAATGAAAACATTAAAATCCAGGATCTGCACCATAAATAGGGCAAATGCTGGTTATCTCAATTGCTCATTCTGATTGGTTCAAATTAGTGTGTATAGCTCACTGTGCCCTTACAGTTTTATATCAGAGTTAGGTAATGCTTTCAGCCACTTTCTCAAAGGATATTTCTCAATGTTTCACAGCATGTTCATGTGGTCTCGTTTGACGAGTTTGTTGTTGTTGTTGTTGTTGTTGTCATGCCTACTGTATATTTTATTTACAGCAAAAGCACAAGCAGATAAGCCAGACTAAGATCAGAGTGACGTCCACCATCCTGTTTATCCTGGCTGGCTGCATCGTGTTCGTGACGGTGCCGGCTGTCATTTTCAAACGCATCGAGGGGTGGACGGCACTGGAGGCCATCTACTTTGTCGTAATCACTCTAACCACCGTGGGGATAGGAGATTATGTGGCAGGTATATATTCCCACTAGATTGTTGTTGTTTCTCTGTTTATGACATGATATGATACAAATACGGTAGAATACATCTACGTCTATAAATAGACTACATGTTACTTATTGTAACGTTACCAGCGATTATGTGCCTGATTATATTCTAGCACCCAGCCAAAGTATGTTTGTGAGGGCGAGAGGTAGAGAATGGTGTGTTTTAACATTATTTCATTGAGATAGAATCTCATTTACAATATCAAGGTTATGTATCGGGAGGAGTAGAGAGGAGTGACACCCACACAGGAAGGAAGTTCATGTGCTCTAGGAGTCTATAACCAAAAAAACAATGTTTTTGTAAAGCTGGTTTCAGCCACAAGGGCAACCTTTGAGTTCACCTTTAGCAATGGCATCATGTTAATGTAGTATGTCCTGTTAGCGTTAACGACCGTCATCTTTCCTTTGCTTGACCTGCAGGTGGAGACTATAGGATTGACTACGGGCAGTGGTACAAGCCCCTGGTGTGGTTCTGGATCTTGGTGGGCCTAGCATACTTCGCGGCGGTCCTTAGCATGATCGGAGACTGGCTCCGAGTGCTGTCCAAAAAGACCAAAGAGGAGGTGGGGCTCATTCAATTACGCCGCTCCTCATTACATTAGGGCAGCGGAAGATAAAAGGTCACTCAGCTAGGCTTTAGCTGCAGCTTCCACTGTCACACAAACAACGTGCCATGTCTCCTGCGCTAGCCTGCAGTATAGTGACAGGTTCAGTGACGTGCGGTGATGTCTTTCTCCGGACAGGCAGTGTAAATGTAATTGCTTTTCACAAGTTTAACATGGAACTTCATTTGTTTATGTTCCCCTAGAACTGACTTGTGCAGGGCTCTGCCACGCGCTTTACCTGCTCTTGACAGTTGATACACACAACATGACCACGGAAGGAAATAATTGAATGCCCCCTCCAAACTGTAGCCTACTTTAAAATTGAAATAAGGACGCATGGCCAGAGCTACCCAGCAAACACACAACGTTGTTAGGGACCGGGCCATCAGGCAGGTGTTTGCAGTAATATGCTGTATAGATTTAGTGTACAACACTTTTCAAAACACAGACAGATCACAGCCCAAACATAAAAGTAAAAAAAAAAAACATTTGTAAACCTACTTTATGAGACAAAAGTCCATTCGCCTATCCTTCTGAACGAATATGTTGATACAGCTCCTGTAGGCCTGTACATTCCTCCTTGTTGATTGGGAGTTTTGTGAAGTACGGTACCAGTAGGTTCTTTCCTTTTCAAAAGTGACCAGGAGATCAGACGATCATCAGGAGTCATTGGTTCTCATTGGTTCTCATTGGTTCCCACTCGGTTCCTCTGGTTGCCACTGTGTTCCATTGGGTTTCATTTGGTTCCATTGGGTTCTATTGGTTGCCATTGGTTGGTTGCTGCACCACGATGAGGCCTTTCTAATCTGTCAACAGGTCGGGGAGTTCAAGGCGCATGCAGCTGAGTGGCAGGCCAACGTGCGCGCCGAGCTCCGCGAAACACGTCGCCGCGTGAGCGTGGAGATCCACGAGAAGCTCCAGCGGGCGGCAACCCTCCGCAGCATGGAGCGGCGGCAGCTCGGCCTGGAGCAGCGAGCCCAGTCCCTGGACATGCTGTCCCCCGAGAAGAGGGCCATGTTCGCCAGCCTGGACGCCGGCCGCTTCCGGACCTCCTCCCAGGAGAGCATCGACACCAAGCTGAACAACCTCAAACTCAAGGGGGCCGGCGAGCAGTACGAGCGGCAGGTCAGGGAGCCGTCGCCACAGACGGCGTGCTCCTCCGAGGAGAACCTCTTCCACCTTCGCTTCAGCTCCCTCACCAAACTCGGCAAGCGCCACAAGAACCGCGAGACGAAGAGGAACATTCCAGAGGACGTTCGGAAGATGTGCGAGGCCATGGGCTGCGGTGGCGGTGGCAGCTGCCTGCCGGGGGAAGACAGGAGGGAGACGGAGGAGCGGGGTGGCGAGGCAGAGCCGGATGTGGAAAACGGGGGAGCCAAGCTGGGGAACAACACCAGTTTGTCGAGCTCGTCGCAGGACGCGACAGAGCACTCCAGGCGTAATGGCTTGGTGTCAGCGGAGGCCAAAGACAGAGAATGCAATAAGACACCGTAAAGGGAGCTAGTTTCAATCAGCCATAATTCAATTCAGGTGCGTAGCGAAAGAGAGAGAGACTGAGTGATACGGTCGTAAGGATGTCAGGGAGAAAAAGAGTGAGAGTGAGCGAGAGAGAGAGAGAGAGAGAGAGAGAGAGAGAGAGAGAGAGAGAGAGCGAGAGAGAGAGAGAGGGCCTTGTAGATGTCATGAAATGTGCCTTTTTGTTTCCTATGAACTCTTCTGAGGAAAGTCTCGCTCACTGTGTCATTGCTATAGGGGAAGATGGTGTGTTTCCAAAAATAAACTTAACATGAGGTGTGGTGAAACACCTGACGTCTTGGATCATACTGTACAATAACCTGCTCATGAATATAACTCTCACAGTGTCCAAGGACGCCTCTCTCACCAAATTTTTCCAACAGTTTTATTAAAAGCAGTTGGGAAACACACATACAGTATCTATTGTTGTTTTTATTTTTTTATTTTTTTATATAAACAACATGAATGGCAGATCCAGCGCACTAATGCCATGACAACCTTCAGGAACATTGATCTGTGCTTTGTGATCATGCTGCGCCAGCTATTTTTAGCTGAACAGACTGCTACAACATGACTCCGGGGTATAATGAATGCCTTGGAAGTCATGTTCCAGTCGTGGATCAATATACACCATTTGTCCATTTACCTTAATGACATACAATGACGTACAATTATGCCTACGTTGAATGCGGTTGAATATGTAGCCTTAGGATATAAAATACTAAAGCGAGCCTGTTATCAACTAACTCTGATTGTGCATGGTTGTTTGGACGCAAAGCAGTTGCACCTTAGCGGCGTATCGACATAGCCTATTTCATAATTTCAAGTATTGATGTTAAAGCTGTGCTACCTGCCTGTTAGTCAACTAAATGAACTGTACAATTTTAATTTATTCGTAACACAGTCCATTAAACCCAGGGGAGTACAGTATGTACAGTATTTATGATATTACTATGGGTGTTAATGCAATATCATATCAAAAGGGCTAGTGTCCCACTGATATAAAAAGTATGTTCATCATTGTTTTGTTTTTGAGGTTAAGAGACTCATCAAAACTACTGTAATTTGTATTTTTTTTAAATATTATTTTGCATGAGATCCAATCATTTGTAATATTACAAATGATTGTTCAAATGGATTTGTATTTAATGAATGTGGGGCAATTTATTTAGCATTCATCAAGCATGTTTTATATCATCCATTCACATCCATTTTTATTCAACTCTAAAGGTACTGTATTTTTTTTTGTGGAAGAAATAGAGTTAGAGAAAAGACTGTATGAACACAATAGAATGTATAGCGGGGGGTGAAATATATTTAAAATTCAACATGCTGTATAACAACACTACAGGGTAAACAGTTCAACACTTCTATGAAGTCTGGCTGTAAAGGCCATACATTTGACCGACTTTAATGGAGACATTCTTGTGAAGGTGGAGAGTAAAATTAATCATTTAAAAAACATATTTTAGTTTTAGGAGGAGTGTCCCTATTAAAGATTTTTTTTTTTTTTATGTATTTTTCCTCAAACTTTGCCTTGTGGAGGAACTAGCTGTCATTGTCTATTATGGTTTTTAAAGCCATTTTCTAAAAAGAAAACTTTTTATAACCTTTTTGAGTCATCTGCATTATAAAAACATGTACTGAGCATTCTAATACAATTATACTGTGCACTACTTGTACTTTTATCAGATTGGTATTGCAGTGCATGCATTTTAAACAGAAAATAATGCAATTGTTGCTTCTAATATTCTAGTCTAACCTGTCCTTGCAATTTGAATAGCATACTTATTGTATTCACAACCATCATCAGCGATAAGTTAATTTTCCTTAAATTATTCATTGCTTAGTTTATTTTGTGGGATATACCATCAAATGTAGTGAGTGCCTTTTTCTGAGAATAAACAACACAAAACAAATTAAAGAAATTGTGATTTTTACTGTGTCCAATGGCAGGAACCAATAGCATAAATTACAAGAAATCGCATTAGACCCAATAAATATTGTATGGTAATTTGGGTTCAGAGGGAGAGGTTCTTGTCTCGAAACAATGCAAATATCTAATCAGCCAATCAAGGAACACAATTAACACGATTCAAATGTGACACGCAGAAAAGCATCTCTGGCCATTTGACAACACAAATGGAACCTGGAACAGGCTGGGCTGAAGACACACTGGCTACATTCCCCCCACTGAGTGTGAGCAAGAACATAGTATGATCAGACATGGCACAGCCAGGATCACACCTGGGTCTTGGCGTGCGATACCTTCATTCAAACGACACCTAATGTTATTTCAGCCCCACGATACACAGCCTGGATTGTGTGATTTATTTACAGAACGTGCTCAGACATATTCATCACTATAGCTAACTGGCCAGTCACGTGTATTCATCACACATGTGCTAGAGCGTGTATGGAGTATAGAACGCAAACAAAAAATGCTGACATGAAAATGAATCAGATAGGATAGCTCTTTATAAATGTGTGTGCACTGTGAATACAGGTGGGGGTTTGTCTTTCCCCGCACAGTGGAAACGACCTCTGCCCGCCCCCTTTCATTTTCTCTGTTGCAGCCCATGATAGATTCAGCTATAAGACTATAAGGTTTAATTCTCTGACGCCGTCCATTCTGTGACATACAGCCTGAGCCTATGGGTTTTAATGAAGACTATTGGTACTCAATGTAATGCTATTGAAGCAGCAGCAGGTAGATGCATCCCCCCCGGGGTGTGTGCAGGCAACACATTGTCTTTGAGAGTGATGCTGCCGATGAAACACGATTTTGCTGTTGTCACTTTTCTGTTTCCATACATGTCTCCGTACATGCCAATATCTCCCTCTGTTGCCACTATACAGTATATATCTATCTTCCCCATGCACGCACAAGACCGGCATCTCATCGTCTTGTCTCCTGCGGTCTCCTGGAAGTCTGTCTGATCTGTATTCCTTGACACGCTTTGCTTTCCCCTCTTCACCTCTCCCCATAATTGTTTATCATCTCACACCTGTGAGCTGTTTCCATCTAGAAGCTGGTGAAATGTGGGAACTGTGGGAAGTGTGTCTGTGTGTGTGTGTGCGTGTGTGTGTGTGTGTGTGTGTGTGTGTGTGTGTGTGTGCGTGCGTGTGCGCTCGCGTGCGTGTGCACGAGTGGCAGGTTAGTGATTCGCAGCTGAATTTATAAGGTGTGCTTTCAGATGACACGCCATGGAGTGTTAAAAGCTCATGAAAACGGCGTAACCCCTTGACGGTAAAATGTTACAAAAGGCACATCATTTTAGTGATTAAATCTCTTCCGCAAATATATCCCCTTTATGCCATTAAAGGTATAGTCAGCGATTGTAAGCTAATACACAGCTAGCTGTTTCTGCTAGCTGTCTGTTATGTGTGCGTGCTGAAAAAAATAATCCGGTGTTACTACAATGCCCTGGCTCTGTAACACAGAGTGGTGCAGAGCGGACCGCACACAACAACAATATCATAGCCTTCGCAATGCATTTACAATGTGTGGGGCGGAGCTTCTAAGGGAGCACTCTATGGCATTGAAGGGAGATTCGTTTTTAGTTTTGATTGAATTCAAATATCAACAAGTTTTCTCCAGAATGACTTTAAATTAAAGGGACAACATTTCCAGTCTTCATAACACTCTGGCATAAATCTTGAGATTTCTCTGACAGTTAGAGCATCGTGATTTATGTCAAACAGCAAGGGATCGATGCTGGTCCGGATCTCAGCGTCCCAGTTTCACACCTCCCACTCCACTGAGAATGTACAGTATATCCCTCTGAGGGAGATTCCAGCAGTCCTTGCAGTGTGTGACAATAAGCCATGTTTTAAAGATCTATTTAGGTAGTCAACAAAGAGACACATAAGCTTGGGAACATTATTAATTATAATTACTTTCTGGAGGTTTAAATTGCTGGTGTCATATTGACCCGAAGGATAATAGATGTTCGTAAATGTGAGGATAACATGAGGGTTAGAAGGCCACAATAGTATGCTATACCAAAATATGAAAAGTGACTTTATTTTGTATTGTATTGTATTAACATGTATTTATTTACATAACATAACATATCATAACATAACATAACATGCATTTATTTATTTATTTATGTTTTGTACTAACTAAAAAGTAACTAAAAAGACATGGGCAGGCAATTAGTATAATATATCATTATATTAATTATAAAATAATCATTGTCAGTGAAACATTGAGTACATCAGTTACATGATCGATATTTAAGTGTAGCATACAGTATGCTACTTAGCTAAGAGCAACATTAACTAGCAATATGTATGCACCCCTCTGCAAGGCCAAGAACAAATACAAGTTAGATGGACAAGACTATCTTGAGTAGATACAACCTCAAGGTCATACAACTTTCTAATCAAAATGATTCCTCATCATTTGTGTGTCTGTTAATTTAAGCTCACCATGTCAGAGGATGTAGATCAGGTAGTAGTACAGAAGGCTGGCCAACATTTGCTGGTTTAAAACCCCTCTTCTTGGCTAAAGTGTCGAAGCGTCCCTGGGCAAGACACCTAAGCGGCTTTGAATGTATGTGAATGTGATGCACAGTGAGTAACCCCAGCACTACAGTAAACATACTGTAAATGCAAACCAGAGCCTTCAATACCATCAGCGACCTTAGCGGGACTAAGGGTGGGGAGGGAGAGAGTTAAAGAAGGTTCTCTGAGTGGCAGCGAGCCTAATGAGGGGGGAGCATGCCGGGGGAGGTGGCAGACCATAGCCTGCCCATCCCTTGGCTGGACGTCATCCGTCCCACTCAACAGGAGAGAGGGATGTGACACATGCCTGGCACCATGGCACGCGATGCAACTGCAGGGGAGGGGATGGTATAGCACGGGGTGTAACATGTCACTCAAAAAGAGGACATGTCGCATTATATCGCTTTTGCTGAGTCAGTCTGAACCAAAACAATAAAGGCTTTACTTTGACCAGAAATGGGAGTATAAATAATGTGTATATAGTAGGGCTATACACTACAGTAGCACAAAATTGATTATTTTCATTCAGGGCACGCATGTACTACCTGCTGAGATGCTCAGGAATTGACTGGAGAAGGATTGTTGACTAAGACAGGAATCAAGTTACAACCAAATTTTGGCCTTCACCTTCCCAAACGGTCTCGGTAAAGAGCACCGTCAGGTCATGCAGCCTGCTCTAATACCACGATGTTGTTAGTTAGGCCCGGTGCACAAAACACCTAACAACGCCTCATTGTCCGCACATACGGAACACAACATTAGAATTTTGTTGAATTGTATCGAAAGGTTCTTTCAGGATTGCCTCAAGGGGGCGAAGTTCCCACACTTCCCATATCAGTCAATATGCATGACTGGGTGGAGAGTGAAGGCCCATTTATGCCATGAGACCATAGGTGGAGACCTGCAATCAATTCCACAAACAGGCCGGAAGCCGGAAGCCCCGACGTTGGCCAACATGTAATCATCCTTTTCCTATATGTTTAAATGAATGCTTGTAATGTAGCCTACAGTAGGCCTAAGTAGCTTCAAATAAAAAAACATAGAGGTCCAGGTGTTAAATTACTTAATTGTCTTATTAGGCCAAAATGTAAGCACCATATAGCAAGATGACCCCTATGTTTAATGCTTGTAATGTATTGTAGGCTAGGCTACTCAACACATTATAGGATAGGCTACTTGTATAGTATAGCTTCAAATAAAAATGTATAGGTGTTGCTAACCCAAGGTTGGTTTATAAGAGCTAGCTAGCCAACACCAGGGGCTGGTCACAGCTGCCAGAATTTTAGTCAAATAAAGTGGATCTGTGCCACCTTATGTATTTATGCTGTTATTATATCCAGAAAATATGAGAATCATAGTATTTTATAACAATGACTTCTTTCACATTCACATAGATAAAGGACAGGTAAAACTATTCTATAGGCCTAATTAAAATGCAAACATTTGTATTAGCCTACAAATTAATGTATTGAACACAACATATAGCTAACATCAAAATCTATAATATTTTAGTATGCAACCTGACAGAAAGCATTGTATATAATAACATGTATCTGATATGGTGAATATCACTCATTTTTAAAGAAGATTTATCATAGCAGGCTTCGTTTGCTGCCCATTGAACTGCATTATAAGCCCACATGTGAAGTGTCCGCATATACATAATAGACACTATAAAGCTATCATCAAGGAGGTTATTACTGTATAAATGACAATCAAAATAATGTAAGGTCTCAGTTACAAAAAAAAAAAAAGCAACCCTACACATTCATATTTACCACATCTGATGTTATGAATAAAGGTAAAGGTGCTTTTATTGTCACTCATACACACACATGTAGTGAAAGTCATCCCCTGCATTTAACCCATCCCTCAAGGGAGCAGTGGGCAGCCGCTGCGCAGCGCCCGGGGACCAACTCTTGACAGAGGCCAGTGTCACTGGTCATATGACACTGACTGGAGAGTGAACCTAACATGTTTTTGATAGTGGGGGAAACCGGAGCACCCGGAGGAAACCCACGCAGACACGGGGAGAACATGCAAACTCCACACAGAAAGGCCGGGACGACCGGGGAATGTATAGCAGTTCAGTCTGGTGCCTTGCAGATGGGAACATCAGTGGCATCTTTTCAAAGGGACTGAAGACACCAGAAGAAGCTTGTGTTTATTCACCACATATCTATTGCATCAATCTTTAGCCTATATCAGCATGGGACTTTTTGCCCATCTTCTCTGGATGGGTGCAAGCACTGTTTCCAAACCTCTGCCAACATCCAGGAAAGGTATATGCTCAAGTGCTATCGATCGTTAATTATCTCTGTCAGCAGCTGGACATTAACGTCATTCAAATAGCCAAGGTCGGAGAGAGGAGAGCTGGAGAGGTCTGCTGAGGTAGTATGTTCTGTGTCATTAGGCGTGGCTGCTCGTCTGACATGCGTAGATGAATGTTGCTTATGAGCGTAGATTGAAGACACGCGTGTGTGACCACAGGTCTGCTCTTTCTCTCTCTCTAGCTCTGCAGCATGTGCTTGAGGAGATTGGGGAGTCACAGCACAAGTAGAGGTTGTGATTTAATCATTTATATGTATCTAATAGGGAAGTAAACTGGGGGAATATATTCAAGTTATTTCTCTGTGTGTCCTTTGTACAGTCCCTTTCAAATGTGAACATGTGCTTGTTGATATCATCCCAAATTATATGTTTTTGTGTACAGCTGATGTGTGATGGTGATACTGTACATTATGTAAGTCTGTCAGCTTACCAGTTTTTGCAATATGTATTGTCATTTCATCCATATGTTTTTCTTATTCCTTTTTAACACAATTTATACAGTAGTGTAAAAGTGTTTCATGTACTAAACAGCTAATGCAAACATCTACACATTACATACTTGAATGTACCTTGCAGTACTACTATAATTATCCACATGAGGGCACCAGTACCTTGAAACAGCCTGGCGACTTAAAAATATCACCTTGTTAAATTGCTCAAAATAAATTATGTTAATAGTTATGTAAATTAACATTGTTTACTTAAATTAAATTTTTGCATTGAAGGAATTGTCTAGTCAAAGATCTATCTAAGATAAATTAACACTGTGTTAATCGTTTTTGTGCATAACTGCAACAATTTAAAACAAAAATGAGAATTTACTAAATAAAATACATGAATAAGACATAACTAATAAGTTCCACTGCAAAATTAGTTTTGAACAGGAATCTAAAGTGGTCAGAGAAAACAAAGTCAAACCACTGGCTAGACAGTATTTTCATATGCCCCGTGATACAACCGAGAAAGCATGTTCAGTTCATTATAGGTACTAGATGACGTTATCATGTGAAACCAGGTTTAAATGTTTAGAGGAAGGGTTTTTTGTGTAAGCCTGGAGACAGGAAGTGTTTAGTTCTGCAAAACAATGAAAAGGAAACAGCTCCCAGAGTAGAATGAATGAATTATGGAGATAAATGGTGTGACTAGTATCAAATGTCAACCCAAATAAAAGATGGTGAATTCAGTGTTTTGATATCAGTAGCCTACTAGTTTACTGTATGTAGCTTTTGCAAAATTATTGCTTGAACTTTATTTAAGCCCTCAACTCTTGCTTTCCTCAACATAATAAACCCAAATTATACTAACAAACAATGCTGTTGTTTACTCATTTAAAAGTTAATAGTTTGCAGAAAAAGTGCATTATTTAAATCAAAAAAGTATTTCCTCTGCACATAATACACAGTCACAAAGAAAACCAATCCAAATATAACGCAATTGGCTTACACTAATCAGATTACTGAGTTGAGGTTATCCAAAAATTTCAACCAAGTAAGTAAACCGTAATGGATTACATTTTTAAAGCAACCTATCCAACCCTGGTTCTCATTTAGCTCTGTTAAAGGTGTAGTTTTTTAAGGCAATACACTTTTGGTCAGAATTATTAAATAGCCTACCTCCTCACAGTACGCTAGTTCTCTGTGTGTGCTGAAAAAAGAATCCGAAAAAATGTTGAAACAGTCCTGGCTCGTAAAATAGGAACACAAACAAAATGGCGAACACTGCTCACAACATCAGTACCTGCCTTTGCAATGTGTTTCCAATGTGTAACATTGAAGGGACAGGTGTTTTTTGGTTTGATTCAAGTTTGAAGTCAGCAAGCATTCTCGAGAATTAGGTTGAAAGTTGGACACAGTTAACACGTTATGTTTAACACACTGGAAGTTGAGTTGGATGACGACCTTTGACCCTCTTCTTCCCCTGCATGAAGTGAACAGCCTGTATGATTTTGGCCTTGCCCGCTGTGGTTAGGAAACAGTACAGGAAGGGGTCCACCAGGCAGTTCAGGCTCGACAGAGATATACCAATCTTGAAGGCATAGAAGCGCCACCCCGTGCTCCCGCAGCGCCCCCCGAAGGCCAGGAGGAGAATGGCGGCGTGGATGGGCCCGAAACACACCACCAGACACAGCAACACCACGGCCAGGAGCCTCGACACACGCCTGCGCTCTTGCTCCACCGTGGCCAGGTTGGACCTCACCGCCTCTCTGGTGGCCCAGCAACAGTACAACACCAGCAGGACCGGAAGCAGGAAGCCCAGGACGAAGCGCGCCACATCAACCCGAATCGCCTTCTCCGACAGCGGGAACACGTCGAAGCACACCGGCACTTCTTGGCGCTCACTGTATGAGTCCTCCCACGTGACGGTTGCGGCACTGAATGACAACACCAGTACCCAGATGGTGACGCTGGCAAGCACGGCGGTGCTCTGTCGCCGTAGGAACAGGTACTTCAGTGGGTGGACCACCGCCAGGTACCGGTCAAAAGCAATGCAACAGAGGAAGGCGTCACTGATGTAGAAGTTCGTGAAGAGCAGGGAGACGGACAGCACGCACGCCGCCCCGCCATGGAGCCACGCCCCTTGCAGCTGGAAGTCCACCCACAGAGAGAGGCCCACGGCGAAGCTCAGGTCGCTGACGGCCAGGTTGAGGAGGTAAACGCCGAGCTCGCTCTTCTGCCTGATGTGCTGCCACGACACATACAGGGCGAAGGAGTTGGAGGGGATCGCCGTAACAATCACGGTGAGGTAAAAAAACACAAACGACCTCCTGCTCCAGAAAATGTCTTCCGGAAAACACACAGACTGATTGGCAGTGAGGCTGGAATTATCCATGATAAATGTGGAGCTTCTGCACACGCACACGTACACACACACACACACACATACATCTAGTAAGGAAACACAAATTAATGCTAAAAGTAGATCTAAGCAACACAGATTGTGTTTACTACCCAGCAACCTATGGAAGATAGTCTAGTCTACATAGTGAGCGCTAAACGCAAAACATCATAAAATAGAGCATATAGAGAATAGATTTCAAGATGGTAAAACTTCATACCGTCGGTTTTACGCACTATTTATCCGCTGCTTGCCCCAACTCCAGTAGATAACACATGCCTTATTTATGGTATCTTTGGACTGGATAGCCTCGAACCGCGGGTTCAATAAGAACTAGAAACGGGAAGAGCCTCAACTGCTCTCTGGGTTGTCCAGGCAACCACTTGACCCTTTAGTAGGTCACAGGCCGTGACAGGAAGAACTGCCCGTGTGGGTGAATCATATAGTGCAATTTTAATTAGGCTAGTGCTGCTGGACTATATGCAAGCTGCCTGTCTTTGTTTTTACAGTAGTGTGTCAATACTGATAAGGTGGGAGATATACACCCTGTATTAAGGGATGCACGACATATAATTAGGCTGTTATCTCAGTGCAGTAAAATCTAAGTGGACACACAGAATAGTTTATTTGTATTTTTTATTATCATTTCATTTCATGTCTGAAATATACAGTTTTGTATATTACCAACTTATGTGTAGAATGACATCACATTGCATTTTGGTGTAGTAATCGAGCTCCTTTGTTTATGTTCACAAAATTGGGCCTGCCACGTGTGCATGCCTGTCCCCACAAAGCATTTGTTTTAGTCTTGATATGCTGGTGTGCTTAGTGACTCTAGTGGCAGAAAGTCATATAGATACACTTTAACAATCCACTAGTTAAAAGGTAGATGTGACTGTAGGCTGCTTATGAGGTGACATTTACTTCATTATATAAAACAGTTTAAATAATGACCATGCCTTTAAAACCAGTAAATACTTTTCACATATGCCTATTATAATATAGCAATAATAATCATAACACATTCTCGTCAACAATGTTGTTAATCAATGTGTAGGCTACCTTTTAGACTGCTCGCAGTGCAGATATGCAGAACAGCGCCGAGCGAAACGTCATGGTCGGCAGGTCCCGCACGGCCCGCACCATATGTGCCAGCCACCACCAGCATTCTGACATTCCTTTCGTCCCCGACGTCGATACTTTTCCTAAACTTTCTATGAGTTGCTGAAAGCTGACGATCATGTTTTTTTTATAAATGACGAGGGGACCCCTCACATGACATCGGCATTGGGTTGTTCGGTTGGGCATGCGGCACTCGCCCAGCCAGCAGCCACGGGAACTCGTTCCATACAGTTGCAACTTAAGGAGAAAGCTTGCACTGCCCCCGTGTGGTCAAGAAAGACAGTGCTGCCTGTCTTGGCCAGGATGCTCTTATAAAATATATGTTACGTTTGATTTCAGTGACTTATATCCTGGTTAAATAATGGTTATAACGAAACAAACTCGGCGCTCAACTCCACACCAGCACACCTGCCGCCCCACTACACATAATTGGTCTATTGGTCGACAGAACATGCAGCATTGAAGACCTGAAGCCAACGTAAAAAATTGTTGTACTGTAAGCCTACATCTCGTTGACCTATACCGTGCGCTCATCACAGCCGACAACTGGATCTACATGGGCAGAGTTCAAATGTAACGCAGGTCAGAGACTGCCAAGATGTAACAGCTTCCAGCACACGTAGGCCTACAGAGACAGACAGTCGCATAAAACTACAAGAACAAAACAAAACAGAATAGGCAGGTGGATGCATGTGATGTTGCTCCACAAAGTCGTCGGCCAACGGCAATACAGAGATAACAGATAATATTGTAGCTGGTTCCAGCCTCACCTGTACAAGAACCATCTGCCAGATGGAGGCGGAGGCTTTGCAAGTGCAGTGTACTTTTTAACGATTCAGTGACCACAAATAATATGTAGTCTACTGTGCAAATGATTCCTGTGAAACACCAGTACAGGCTACACTAAAATGTTTTCAACATCTAAAGTGGGCCAAATAAGTGGAGCAGAAATGCGCTAGAAATATGACATCCAAATGCATGAAGAGAAAATGCATGCATTACTATTAGGGTTGCTTCTGCATAGTAAAATAAAAAAGCTAATGCTTGAATGAATGATATAACAAAGCAAAATGTGGTTACCATAGGTTATATATGTAACCCTTTTTCTTCGCCAAATCCCCTGGTCTCTGCGTTGTGTTTATTTTGGATCGGGAGGGGACAGAGAAG
>JAODUE010017110.1:0-25151 GCA_027564755.1 Amblyopsis hoosieri
CTTTTTAAATAACTCCCCACATTTGTGTTATTTTTTGCCCTTCCCAAAAACCCCCCCCCCCCCCCCGGCATTGATTTACCGGACTCTCTCAATCCCCCCCCCCCCTTCTAATCTCCATTTTAATAATGGAGAGGATAGAGAAAAGGAGAGAGAGAGGGACAATGGTTTCTATTTTTTTGTAGTTTGTGGTTTTTTAAGGAAAACTGCTCTTCTCCCACCACAAGTAAAGGGTTTGCGGCTTGCCGGCATGCCAGGTCAGGGGCCATACGTTTAACACATCAACTGACACCACAGCTATAATGGCACCACTAAAAGCTTTTGAATGGACCCCCCATCATTCCATTTACAAGTCCATTCTCTGTAAAGGGAAAGTGCTTGATGTGGCTAGTAACATCAGTATTTGTCATGATGAAAACTAAGTGCTGTGGATGAATGGAGTATACACTTAAATGTATTTGTCTTAAATTCGAATACGAGGGGGCCTCTATGCCTTCCTATATTTGCCTTACCTTTCATTCATGTATTTTCTCATTCTTTGAGTGCTTCAATCGCTCCCCTTCTTTTATTCCTTTGCTAGTAAGACATTACCCCTCTCCTTTCCTCATCTTTCCATCTATTCTGTCAGTGGTGGGTTATGCTGGGTGGTAAGATATGAAAAGGTCAGATGCAAAAACGGACATGTTTAGTTTTTAAATTGGCAGTATTTATATAATAGGTTATATACCAAAAAATAGAAACCTAATAAATAATGCTGTTTTAAATTGCTAATTGATACGTTTGCATGTGAACTCTTCAATATAGCTACATCTGTCTGGAGATAGAAAGGCAGTAAAGAACAGTTCCAGTCTACATTTTAGCCTCTGTTTTCACTGACGTCTGACTTTGGGTAATGCGTCTCTGTCTTCTAATATAGCAGATATTGTTTGCATGAAACTTGACATGGTGCGATCTAGTGTTTCTTCTGTAATATCTCTTGACTTGGCAAGCCAAGAAGTTTTTACAAGTGCCAGTTTGAAAAAAGTTGAAGTAAAGCATATTGAGTCCAATGCCTTTCAGAGGTTTCGGGAAAAGCTCATTAAACACCTGGTTTAGAAATTAGTGTTATAGTATACATGCAGTATATTTATATTTTTCTCTCCGCCCACTCTTTAAAAAGGGGGATTTATTAGGTGTGTGGAAACAGTAAATTACGCCTTCAACTTCACCTGTAGTGACACGCCTAAACATCACACAGCTATTCGGCCAACCCTCCGAGAGGCTAATTTTAATACGACGTTGAAATATAGTCCCGCTACTTCACTTAAAATCAATCAAATGCAGAAAATATCCCTCCTCCTTGAAAAAGATGCCAAGTTTAGGGCCGTGCAGTAACTCATCCTCGCTCCTTCAAAGTGCATGAGGAAATGGAATGCACTGAACCAATTTAGGGAGGGGCTGATTATAGCCAGCACTAGCACCTGTGTGTGTGTGTGTGTGTGTGTGTGTGTGTGTGCGCACGCATGTGCGCGTGTGTCTTCAGCCTGACAAAAGTTGTATACAAATGACTGATGATGTGCACACTCAAGAAAGAAAGAAAGAAGGAAGGAAAACTGTGTGACTGAGTTCATTATGTTCTTCCATTTAGCTTGCAGGTAAACCAATTCCTGAATGGAATGCAGCTGTGTGTGTGTGTGTGTGTGTGTATGTGTGTGTGTGTGTGTGTGTGTGTGTGTGTGTGTGTGTGTGAGAGAGAGAGAGAGAGAGAGAGAGAGAGAGAGAGAGAGAGAGAGAGAGAGAGAGAGAGCCTTAGCTAAGACGGTGTCTGTGAAAGATTTTCAGAACATGACTTAAAATGAGTTAGTCAGTGTGTGCGTGTGCGTGTGTGTGTGTGTGTGTGTGTGTGTGTGTGTGCGTGCGCGTCTGTGTGCATGCTTCAGGATGGAGGTCTGTAGCGCTCCAAATAAATGAGTAAACACAACCTCCGCCACACCGCAGCATCCTTGCCAATAACAATAAGGACAAAAACAATAGTCTGACAGAAGCATGGAAACAAAGACCAGGGCAATTAGCAGCACTATTATTATTGGACGGCTCCAGTGGTCCAGTAGTGTGTAATGTAGTGTGCTGCTGGATGCATACTGTACGAGATGCTGTCAGTGGCCTGGCCCCACTGATTGACTGATGGCAGCTGGTAGAGATTGGAATCCTGAGCTCTCTGTCTGTCTGTGTGTGCGTGTGTGTGTGTGTGTGTGTGTGTGTGTGTGTGTGTGCGTGTGTGTGTAGGTGTGTGTGCGTGCGTGCGTGTGTGTGTGTGCGTGTGTGCTGATGGATGGCTAAGCGGGCAGCTGTGGCCGTATTCCATCCATGGCGGTCTGGGGCTTGGGGGTCAGAAGGGGCCAGCTGTTGCCATGGAGCCTCTAAGCCCCCATCGGCGAGAGGATAAAACTGTCAGCGCTGAACCAACCTATCCCATCACATGCGCGTTTTGGGGGAGAGGAAGGACCCCCCCCCTTTAAAAGACTACACACTTGTGCTGGACGCTGAAGCTCAACAATGGGGGTCCCTAGGGGCCACACAGTGCATCCAGGTTGCAGCCATAACCTCTGATTGCATGTGATCACATGCAATGCATGACTGGCAGCCATGCATACATAGAGGACAGCCCAGATCACAGCGGCACCATTATGTTTTGTGTTTTCTGGGTTCTTCACTGTTTGAATATTACATTTGTTTGATAAACATTCCAAGAACCTAGCCGAATGAGATAGCATACTGACTATATGCTATCCTATAGAATCACAAATAAACACAGCAACTAGTCTAAAAGACTAGTTGACTAGTTATAATTATGACACAATGTGGTACAGTATGTTGGGTCCAAGATCTTGTTTTGTAGGACATTATAATAAAGCCTCTCTTGGGTGCTATAGAAACACCCCCAAAACAAACCACCTTCTTTGTAATCAATATCTGACTGTGGCTATTGAATGCCTATTCACATGCATTGTCCCGCCAGCCCATTATGAGTCGCGTGAGTCTCCACACGGTGGGACAACCACATCACACTTCACCCAGGGAGCTATGGGCTAGTGTTAACAACACATACTGTATGCTAGCACACTAGCACAGACAGACGCACCCCCGACCTACTGAAACATTTCCATTACCCAAGCCCCATTGCCATTACATCTAAAGTGTTCCTGTTAAAGTTGCCTCGGCTTGACAAAACATACAAAGGGAAGGGACATGTCTTTTGCTTCTAGTAACAGCCAAGCCCTTGGCTTCATCTAAACATTCCTCCTGGGATGAATACGGCAGGCAGCTGTACAATTTAAAATAAACTAAATTAACAAAGAGAGAGAGCGAGAGAGAGAGAGAGAGAGAGAGAGAGAGAGAGAGAGAGAGAGAGAGAGAGAGAGAGAGAGAGAGAGAGAGAGAGGGGCACAAAGAAAATATTGCATCATAAAGTGTGTTGTCTATATTCTTTTATAAATGCTTTGTAACACTTTGTGTCTTGTGGTTAGGAAAAAAATCCAACTCTCACTTCTTACTACTTACTCTTACTACAAGCCTATTCAATTTCTGGTTTTAACCCCTATTATGGTCAGTTCACAACTAAATAAAAGGAAAAAAATCTACAACAATACAACTATGACATTAGAGTCTGGCTAATTAAAGGCTGACTATATTCAGGTCTCTGAACAAGAGTAAATAGTTAGAACTATTAAAAAGCTCTAACAGAGATAATAAATCAGTCACAGACACACAGTGAATCGTTAACAGTTCAGTTTATGTGGTCAAATATTGACCTTGACTATAGCGTAGGAATTTGGATATGCACACTGCACACACTTCTGAACTAATGCTGCGGACATTCGAATGTCCACATGCATGTGTATATTACTAAACACACAGTATTGAAGCTAAACAAACACATATAGACACCAACAGACACAGACGTTTCCCCCACACACTAACATTGCAAAATCATTCATTAAAGGAACATTTTGCCTGACTGTATAACCCAAAACACAAACGATTGCAAACTTGACTTGCTTTGTTAGAAAACAGTGTGAAAACTGCGAGCGACTGGTTATGGAATTGTCAGGGAGGGCAGCGGAGCGAGCTGTGGGTGAGCGAGACTTAAATGCATGTGAACGGGGTCGCCACAGTAACGCTTTGTTCTCAGGTGAGGGAGAGGCCATTTGCATCTTCCTTGTTTAACACCAACACTGACATTGTTTCTGTAACGGCTGCAACATAACCTCCGAGAGTATGAGAGTATGAGCAGACGGCCAGAAGGTTACCCAGCCTGACTCACAACAAGGCAGCTGACCACAGGGCCACTCCCTGTCTATGGCTCCTGAGATGCTCAGCTGCTTCGAGCCAGACCCTCTTGAGGTTTAGAGACACATCGTCATCAGAAAGGTCACGACCTCATGTCCCTGCTCTCTTGTCGTCGGACAGCAGACGTTTTCAACTCTACAGATTCACTTAAAAGGTGGAGTCAGCGAATGTAAGCGACTACTGCTAGCGAGAAATACAATTTGTGGGGCGAGGTGTTCTTGTTTTGATCGAGATCAAATATCAACCACAAGCTTTCTCCAGGATGGCATGGTTTCACCTAAGTACCATTTGAACTCAACTTTGACTGCCGTATACAACACCGAAAGGCCCTTTCTACAAACACTAAAATACACAACCACTATACTGTACAGTTTTGCCTATTATATAGAACTGGAGCCACTTAATTGACCTTTCCCAATCCCCGCCCCTTTTTGCATGTCCTCCAATAACAGTTGAGCTTTTTTTTTTATCTGACGGAGCCTTCTGTCAATTGTCTGTTACTGTAATAGCTTTCTATGGTGTTTTGTCCTACCTAGTTACAGTAACCAGGTAGGACAAGTGAAAGGGGCGGGGCTTGAGAAAGGTCAATTGATTAATAGGCTCATGTGGAGGCGGCGTATTAAACCACTCCTTAAAAGAAGAGCTGTGCACCACAATATTACAGAAGCAGTTCGACAGCATCAGCTAACTAAACATGGGTGTAGTTGAGTGGCAGCCTGTATCACTGTCTCCTGAGTTATCAGGGCGGCCGGGGAGGGGAGCACTGTTGGCCAGCGTCCGAGACAAGCGCACAACTGTGCGGGAGCAGCGAGTCTCTCCTCCCTCAGCCTCTCCTTCCTCCCCTACCTGACCCGTTATCACAGGGGAGGACTCTGGAATGAGTGGGAGGCTTCCCTTGGCATAGCTGCGCAGCTGGGCATTTCCTTTTGTCTGAGGTACAAAGGAAAAAGTATCCTACAACTACATACACGCACATACAGTATACATACTGCACGTGGCCAGAATAAACGCAAGCGGATACTGCGCGTCATGAGCCTCTTCACACTACTATGCTGTAAACGTATGAAATATTCCGCACACAGCCCTAATATCTACACACAGACACGTGTACAATGTGTACCCACGAACATGCACTCCGCTCCTCTCTTAAAGGCAGGGTCAGTTATTGTCGAGAACGCTTGCAAACTCAAACAGCTCAAATCAAAACATTATCGCTACGCAGGGCCGCCCCACACATTGAAACGCATTGTGAAGCCAAGCGGCTTTGTTGTGGTGAGCGGTGTTCGCCATTTTGTTTTATGTTCCTATTTACGGAGCCAGGGCTGTGTAGAAGTACCGGAGATACTGGAGATATTTGGTGAATTTGACAAAAAGTGTATTAGCTTATAATTACAATTATATATATATAACTAATATATACACAGTATATCGTACAAATATTTGAAATATTAAATCCAGCAGGCAAGCAGGAACATGCAGGCTATTTTCTCCGTCACGTCCAGAGAGACAGAGAAAGCCACTGTGGCGTGTGGATAATGCACCACAACATGTTTTCATAGAGCGTGGAAACGACTTAACAACAGAAATAGAGAAACATAAGGGCCGTCTGATGCCACTTTGTCGCTTGCCGTATCGAGAGCGCGGTGGTGTCAGATGACAGCATGAGATACAGTACTGTTTATCAGGCCTGATGAATGACGAATACTCTTAATAGACAAATTAATAGACTTAATTTGATTTAATGTCTCACACTGAATAATGTTTCATTGAGTGGTACTGTATTTTATAATGGGGGGGAGGACTGTGATATGGACAAATACTGGCATTTAAACACATACACACACACACACACAAGAAAACACTCGTACACCCTACTAGCACAGAAAAGAATAAGGGGGGAGTTTAAATATGTGCTTCCTACGCATATCTCTACGAACAAAATAATTAGCAAACAAACTGTATGAAAAACATGAACTAGAAAGGTAAAACTGTCAAAGGCAGCGCTAGGAGGATAAAGCGGATGCTTCTTTGATACATGTAACAGTATACAAAATGGATGGGAAGGGCAGGTTTTTGTTGTGCTGGTATAAAGGGCTGAGAGAATCTTTATGAAACTTGGTCTTAACACTTCAGGGGGTGGGTCAGCCGTATCAATCCACACGTGTAAAACTGATCGTCTGAGGTGTGTGTGTGTGTGTGTGTGTGTGTGTGTCTGTAATGAGAATCCTGACACCATCTCGAGAGGAGTAATATCTCTCTCTCTCTCTCTCTCTCTCTCTCTCACACTCTCTCTCTCTCTCTGTGTCTTTCTCTTTCTCCTACTGTTGTAAGGCCAGACCCCGGGGGGCCAGAGGCAATGTGTGTTTTGCCGACTAACATGTCACTGTGTCGCTGGTCTGAAATGTGCATGTGTGTGAGAATAGGTGTAATGTTAGTGTGTGTGTGTGAGTGTGAAAGAGAGAGGGAGAGAGAGAGTTAGGGAGAGAGAGAGAGAGAGAGAGAGAGAGGGAGGTGTTCAAAGTGTCTGTGTTTGCGTGAGTGCTGGTTTGTTACTGTGAGTGAGTACAGAAGAATCTATGTGCGCGTTTAAGAGGCTGCTGTTACTGATCTGGCATGGTCTGTCGCTCATGATGTTTGTGTATCTTGACCAGTGTGTGTGTGTGTGTGTGTGTGTGTGTGTGTGTGTGCGCGTGTGCCTGTGTGCGCCCGCAGAGCTGACAAGGAGGGATGCCAGAGTGCAACAGCAGTTGTCAGGGAGCAGTAAGATAACACCTATAAGATGACAGCAATTGTCCATGAATGACACAAATGTATGTGTGTGTGTGTGTGTGTGTGTGTGTGTGTGTACTCGCGTGCGTGCGTGCGTGCATTTGTGTGTGTGCGTGCGTGTGCGTGCATGCATGTCTTTAAACGTGCACACACGCATCCATTATTGTATGATTTGGGGTACAGTCATTTCAAATCAGATACTTCATATTTAATCGCCGTTGATGCATCATTGCAAAGTGAGAAATTGAAAGATAATATTAGACTGAACGACAAGCCTTTTGTAATAGCCACTATGTTAATTAGCCACAAAGCTATTCAAATTATCCTTGAGATGAGTTAGATCTCGTGTCAAACTCACATGTGCATCACTGACGTTAGAACTCTTACTAGCCCAAACGCTAAGCGATTGTTTTGGGTAAAACACATGCTGCAAGCACGCATCAACAGGTTTGCCCTGAACTGTCAAGATTACGTTCCCTCGGCTTAGAGGAAATTACTGGAATGGGTAAAAACAAACAGACACCATCGTGAACGCTATCTCACATGAGATCTCTTTTTTGTGGAGTCCAAGATCAACATTCGTAAAGCATAAGAGCAGGATTGTTTTAGAAATTCCAATCAGGACGCTCATAGAGAGTGACAGCTACGGTAAATGACATTGATTTCGCAATACTAGACGACTGACTGAAAAAATATGCTTAACAAGCAGTTTTGGATACAAATAGAGAAAAACAAATGTGTATGTATTTTACAATTTAGTTCCCTTCTAGCATTTTTTTTATATTCAGTAGCCGGGGCTACTGGTTTGTTCAACACCATATTTGGGAGAATGCCTCTTTAACATGGAACAATATTTGCCTCAAGTGCCAGTGAGCGGTTTGACATTACAAACTAATGCGAGCATTGTTAGGAAAGTGCCGAGACCTAACAGCTGGGCGGATCGCAGGGTGATCAGATTCATATAGGTGCATTGTATGCAGCGAATGGTACATTAGTAATGGCAAGCATCTCAGGTTTCAGTACATCATAGGACCAGTAACAGAGCAGGATTAGAATGGGTATGGAGCTGCGACGGGAATTTAAACAATCTCTATGAAGAAAGGGATCGTGGTCCACAGGCAGGGTCAGATTTAGAGAACTGTGCTATTTTTAACCCCTTATCAACTGTCAAGACCGTGCCTTCACAGATAAAACAGCCCAGACTGAAACTATACATTTCTCTGTGCATACTATGCTTAAAGGGGCACCCAGTGTAAACCAGATATTATGCCAATGTGGCTGCCTTTCCCACTGGCATCTCTGTGTGACTGTAGAGGATGGGGAAAAGACCAGCATGAGCCTACAACCTGGAGGAGGAGGAGAGGAGAAGTGAGGGAGTTTTTTTTTTTGTAATCCCGCTCTCAGCCACAGGGCAAATTTTTCTAGATAGAAATCTAAGAGCGCGCGCTTCTTCGCACCTCGCCTCCTCTCGCTGTGTTCGCTCCCGAGCATGGCAGTCACCGGGGGCGACGTGCGTAGATATTCGACAGCTGGTCGTCACGCTGGTCCGACGTGTGCAATGCCACCCCTCGTCAGCCGGCGGCTGGCCGCCATGCTTTCCCTGCCGTGTCAGTGAGAGACAAAGGCTGGTATTGTGAGAGAGAGAGGTGTGTCGTGTTACACTCAAATACCACCCCCCCTTCCCCACACACACACACACACACACACACACACACACACACACACACACTGCCCCCCAGCCTCAAGCCAGAAGAGTTTGAGCAGTGAAATCATTGTCCTGCGGCGCGAAAACTGAAGATAGTGTACTGTCTGTGTCATCTGCAGTTTTGGGCAGTAACTAGTTACTGTAATATTATAACTTTTTTCAGTAACTAGTAGTGTAACTACTTACTATTTCCAAAATGGTAATAATATTACAAGTACTGACACAGTAAAGCTGCTTTGCTGCGTTACAAGAAGGAGATTTCTGGTCCTATCAAACTTAGGGTAGGCTAATTGAACCAACCTGTCCAATCATCTGGTTTGAGAGGCTGCAATGTTTTCACTTGGCTGATTGTTGACTCCTAAGGTTCATTATTGTTCCAATAAAGAGGATTCAATTTTAAAATGAGCTGGCTACACAGGTTGTCATTTTTCAGAAGGGGTGAGACAGTAATTGCTTTACTTTTTGAAGGAGTAATAAGTAACTAGTAACTTATTACTGTAACTTGCCCAACACTGGTCAGCTGTCCCGTAGCGTGATGCAGAGCAGGTTGGAGTGGACATAAGGTGGCGCGGGACCAACCAAACTGACATACACAATCACAGAGCCAGCGTGTCACAATGATATGCCCCATATAGGTAAGACCAAAAAAACAATAGCTTCACTGTCATGACTTATTTCACTGGCTGACGCTCATGAACCCAAACACCACTGGCATTACATATTGCACTGTCTGACGCTCATGAGCCCAAACACCACTGGCATTACATATTGCACTGTCTGACGCTCATGAACCCAAACAAGCCAGCAAGCCCTTATCTTAATTTGTGATCTTAATCTTTGCAGTGAGCCAAATGATGCTAAGTAAGGGATGTCGCTTACACTTACACAATCCAGTCATTTAATGCAAGATTACTTTTCTGATGTCAACACAGCTCCTCTTCATAAAACAAAATATTGTTTATGTATAAAAAAATATTCCGCTAATCAAATGTTCCTCAAATCTACACAGGGCATGCATTGTCAAGGCCTGTCATCTGTTAAGATGTCCATTTCTACATACAACACAGTGCCAGTGTCCGTACAGTACATCCTGAATCCCCGCTGTGTGAGTTAGCATCCAGACAATCAAGACAATGGAGTCGAACAGGGACCCTTCCTTATTTCCGACCATTTCCACTTCAAGCTGTTAGTCTGCAGCCCACAGGCACACACTTGGGGTCAAGCTAATGTGGAGGACAGATGAGGGCAACCTGTCTTGACATGTCTATTTGAGTCTGTGTAACACAAATGCTGTCATTACCATACGCATAACCTCGTCTTATAAAAGATTAATATTTAGATTTGGTTAAGTTACAGTTTGCGCTGCAGTTATGTACCTTCCACCCCCTCCATAACAAACACGCGCACGCGCACACACACACACACACACACACACACGTGCACTCAGGGACACTCAAAGTCCTTAGAGGGCATGCAAGGTTAAACATGAATGCAATTCCTTTCCTGTTCATTGGCCACAAGGCTGTAAGCTAGCACACTGTTTTTAAAACTCTCTCTCTCTCACTCTCTCTCACACACACACATTGGCTCACCCCCACCACCTCTAGAGTGCGTCTTATCAAGCCTATCGCCCTCTTCGTTCTCTCTCTACTCCTAATGTTGTACTTTTGTTTTAACAAAAGGAACCGCCGATAGTCAGGTCACCCAGAACAACACCTACCTACCCTCAAGCCTTTCATTGGCGGTCAATGTAAGTGGCCAGCGAAGCTATACCGTAGCAGACAGAAAGCATAGGCATTCACACAGAAAGACACTCTGTGACATTAATCTCACTGATACAGTGGCCTGAGACGCCAGATATAGCCTAGCCAACACACCGTTACAAGAGCACAACATTCTACGGCCACAAGGCCAAGCAATGGCTCCGCTCCTCTGAGGAAAAAAAGAAAAGGGCAAGAGGAGATAAATCACAAGAAGAACCTGGGTGGAGAGAGAGAGGGGGAGAGAGAGAGAGGGGGAGAGAGAGAGAGAGAGTGAGAGAGAGAGAGGGGGAGAGAGAGAAGGGAGAGACAGAGAGAGAGGAGGGAGAGAGAGAGGGAGAGAGAGAGAGAGAGAGAGAGAGATGTGGTTTAAAAGCAGGTCAGGATGTAATCCCTGAGGAATGAACAGGGTTCGTCTCAGATCAGTTACCGACACAGCCTGAGAATGCCAGCGTATGGCACATCCAGCACATGCTATGGACGAGACCATGACGAGCATGTACAGTAGATGTCATCCATCTTTGTACTGTTGGCTAACCCTTCCTTACAATGACACAGTCACACTGACAAATAACACAAGGGAACCTATAGTCTCCATCTAATATCACACGTCCTACTCTATCTTAAATGCCTACTGTTTTAGATTGTGTTTTTCTTTATCTATCCCTTCTTCTGAACTAAAAACCGTTTGGTCTGGGCTTCAGAATGAACCACGGTGAGAATGCTGCGAACATGACAGCTTTGAGTAATTGAAAACCAACACCTTGAAACCGAATAGTTACAGATATCTTGTGCCACACATTTACGAGACCCCCTTCGTCCCCCCGCCTTCCCTTCCCTGCGCCATCCACAAGGAAGAGGTCAGAGGTCGTGTGTTAACACAGTGCGTGGCTATTTCTCACCGATGTGTCTCCCCCATCCCCCTCAAAGTCTTTGATCTCGGGTGTGGGTCTTTAAGAAATGTGTGTCATCGCCACACCTGGGCTCCAACCGCGGGGTCACATGTCTCAGAAACATGGGGGATAACGAAAAGAAAAGGGGCCACTAGCCTTAAGACATTGCTACTAGAGACACACACACACACACGTTAGATGCGTACTCCAGGGAAGGGCAGAAAATTAGCCTGTTGAAAAATATGTGCGACTAGCTTCAAAGAGAGTGGACAGGCGTTTTGTGTATTGCTCCAGGACTGGGCCACATTGCTGTTGATTGACAGCAGGTAGCTCTTGTTTGAGTGGAACCTATCGTGTTTTGGGTTGCCACGGTTACTCATGATAAAATATATAAATCCACCTCTAAGTGGCTGTAGGCACAGTGCATTACAAAACGGAAGAGTTGTTAAACAACACGTTCAAACTGTAATTACAAAACTAGGGTTGCTCCAATCTCTCTGCTAATAATCATAAATTAAAGCCAGTTTGCCTTAGTTTGCAGGAATGTTTCGAGCTGCCCTGTCTTGCTAAATGCCGTTGTGGATTTGTTTTTATCACGGATTGGCTGCCCGGTTAAGTGCCAAAACTGAAGCTGATAGTAGTATACATTCGTAGAAATGCAGACTGATGCTAACTTTCCTTGAGGTGTTGTAAAAGAGAGAGAGAGAGATAGAGAGAGGGAGAGAGAGAGAGAGAGGGAGAGAGAGAGATGGGTGCAGAATCATGACAGCTGATGGCTGAGTTATGCATAAGTTTCAGCATGATTAAGACCATAATCTGTAGTTTGCAAGACCCAGAAAAAGCCCTATGGGGGAATCAGGAAGAGGGAAGAGAGAGAGCGTGTGTGTGTGTGTGTGTCTGTGTTTCTTCTTGAGTTAGATCCAATCAGTCCTGGGGTGTAATGGAGTCTCAACAGATCAATAGATAAATGCTCTCAAAGGAACTAAACTAACCCTGAGGGATGGAGAGGTATATAGAAAGAATTGAAAGCTGAACAGGCTAAGATATGGGGAAGATAGTGTACAAGCTCCTAGGTGTTAGCCACCAAGCTACACACACACACCAACACACACACAAGCAGAGCGAGGGAAGGTACGACAATGTTGTGTCTTGCGCAGTGCAGTGAGTGTGAGGGTGCAGCGGGCATGTCTTGTATTTCAGCAAAGGGCCACGTAAACATTCTCAAGCGATTTCTTTGCTATAGTTAAAGCACCTGTTCTGATAATAGGTTTACAAAAGCAGATCAAAGAGTAGGAATGTGGTATCGGAAGGGAAAGTGGGTCGGGCACGGTTCGACCATGAGGGTGAGTGGGTGAGAGAGAGAGAGAGAGAGAAATCATCACTACATCTAAGAGAGGTAGAGACAGGAGACAAAAGAACAATTCCAGGGGCTTATGTCTCGCTGGTGAAACACTTTTAGGTTGTCACAGCCTGCTATTAGCAAGTCAGTCCCCAGAGGCTGTGAGGGTGAAAGGTCACCGCCTCAGTCATTATGGTTACCTAACATTTGACTTGAGGGACAACATGGGGTCAAGTCTGGACTTTTTGCCTATGAAACTAGTTTAAACATTGAAATTAACATATGGTTTAAGATCATAGCAGAGACAGGATAACTTGGAACCATGGAAAAGATAAGCAGAAAGCCAAGGATATATAGAATGAGCCAGGAGCTAGATGTTATATGTTGATTATGACTAGCTTCAACAAGGGGACAAAGCCTCACATAAATCATGAAGATTGCAAAGAACTCTTGTTTTTTACTTAGTTCGGCCTGGTTCATAGCAGCACATTTGTTTTCATACTGTGTGTGTGTGACAGAGAGTAGTATATGAAAGATCTGACGGGCAGTTTGCCCTTTTCAGAATATAATGGGATTAAAATGTAAGAGAGAGAGAGAGAGAGAGAGAGAGCGAGAGAGAGAGAGAGAGAGAGAGAGAGAGAGAGACGGATTAGCGAGCATATTGTATGTCAAGTTTTAAGATAATTCTGTCAGGGTATATTCAATTTAGCCTGCCTGTCAAAATGCCCCATCAACGTCACAGTGCTTTACAGTGTGTGTGAGCATGCCTGTATTCTCCTTGACACAGTGCCAGTTTGGGTGTGAATGCACAAGTGTTTGCGTTGGCCTAATCTTTCACTTTCTAGAACAGAGTCTGTTCCTGTTTAAAGGGCATCTTTCACACAAAATCCTTCTGTGTGATGTCTTAGCATAAAAGAGTGCGCCTTACTCACCTGGTACAGTAAACCAAATTTGTCACCAAAACAATACATTCTGGGTATTTCCCATGCATGTGATTTTGTATTGGGAGCTTCTCTGCAGTGTGCCCCAGATGCCTTCTATGAGCAGGTGAGAATATCTCTAAGCACTATAAAGTCCCATTTTAAATTGAAGTATTTTCTTTTGTTCGTTGATGTGTTAATGTGTTAAACCCACATTTCTGCTGCAACAAAGAGCACTGGCTATGGGGGTGCCCTGCTGACAGCATCTTTTATTACCCAAACCAACCACTTGCACATAATGCATTTATCAACCAAATGGTACAAAAGCAGCACAACCGGATCCCGGCTAGAGCCTGCAGCAAACACTTAATGAAACCACAGTCAACACTACGGAGAGAGGCCTACCCTCTGAGTCTACTCAATGTAAAAAGAGAACACTGTATGTTGACTGTATAACCGTGTGATACATAGATCAACGCTGACTCAAATTTCCACCTATAGCATATACATATCTACCCGTCAACTGCCTCAAATAAGTCATCATCAATCATGTCTCACTGAAAAGCTGGGTGTTCCTTGAAGATTGTTAAAACGAAATTAATGGATACTTTATAAAAAGACGTCCATCCTACCTGACACAGAGATGGTCATGGGTGCTTCCAAGGGCCTGTCGTTGTCCAGGTCGCGGCTCAGCTTCAGCTCTCCGGTGTGTTCGTTCAGCAGCAGCAGGCTGAGTTCATTCCCCGACTCAAACTTGTAGAGCAACCTGTCGGAGACATCCGGGTCATGGGCCGGGACCATTCCTATTATGCCCGACGGGAAACTGTTGGACTTGTTGGTGACGTAGTTGTTGAAGATGATCTCAAAGTTTTGCAGCACAGGCTCGTTGTCGTTTATGTCCTTTAGACGGATGTGTACAACGGCCCGGCTCACGAGCGGTGCAGACGTAGCTTGGACCACAATGACATACTCCTTCCTGAGCTCGTAGTCCAAGTCGGTAAGGGCTGTGAGGTCGCCGTTGAAAATATCCAGCTGGAAAACCTCTGGAATATTACCCTCCACAATTTGGTACATTATCTGAGCATTTGTGCCCTCATCAGGGTCAGTGGCGCTAATCCGGGCTACGACAGACCCTACCGGGCTGTTCTCCTCCACATCGATAAACAGTTCATCTTTGTCAAACACTGGAGCGTTGTCGTTTATGTCCAAGACCGAGATGTGAATGGAAACAGCTGCACTCCTAGGTTTGTCCCCCTTATCCGTGGCAAAGGCCTTCAGGTTGTACACAGGTACGTTTTCTCTGTCCAGTTTCCTGGCAGTTCTAATAATGCCTGAGTATGGCTCTATAAAGAAGTCCCCTTCTCCATCATCCCCACCCTGGAATGTGTAGCTCAGCCTGCCGTTGGAGCCAGAGTCTCTGTCTGAGGCAGAAATCTGGAGAACACTGGTGTAGGCCGGTGCATCTTCAAATACGGTACCCTGGTACATATCTCTGATAAACTGGGGAGAATTGTCATTAGCATCAAGGACTATAATCTCCACGTAGGTTGTGTCTGATTTCTGGGGGATTCCATTGTCTCTGGCAATGATGGCTAACGTGTACGAGGCCTGGTCTTCGTAGTCTATTTCCATTTGAGTTGTGATTGTGCCAGTATCTTGGTCAATTTTAAACTGGGGTACATTGTCTTCCATCACATAAGTAATGCGGGCATTTTCGCCGGTGTCCTCGTCAGTGGCGCTGATCACCACTACGGCGGAACCCACAGGTCGGTCTTCCCTGATATTCACCTGGTAGTTGGCGCTCTGAAAGACAGGCCGGTGTGTGTTGGCGTCAGTCACGTTGATAAACACCTGGGCCGCGTCGTGGCGCGTGCCATCGGAGGCAGTGACCGTCAAGACGTACTGGCGCTCCTGCTTGTAGTCCAGGGGCAGGGCAAGCGTGACCAGGCCTCCGCCGCTCTGGCTAGTGATGGCAAAGCGGTTCCTGGTGTTGCCGCTGGAGATCTGATAGGTCACGACGCTGTTGACGTCCCTGTCTACCGCCGTTACCGTCAGCACGCTTGTGCCCACCACTGCGTCTTCATTGATCTTCAGTGAGTACACCTTCTCCGTGAACGTCGGCGCGTTGTCGTTCACGTCGAGCACCGTGACGCTGATGCTGGCCGAGGATGACATCACGGGCACCCCGTGGTCCCGGGCCTCCACGCCAAAGGTGTAGAACTCTGTCGCCTCCCGGTCCAGCTCGGAGCACACAGTAATCCAGCCGGTGCTGTTGTTGACGGTGAAAGGGAATCCGGGCCCGGTGTCCGTGAGGCGGTACTCCAGACGAGAGTTCTCCCCTGAATCAGCATCGATTGCCTGGATGTGGATAATGGAGTAACCGATGGCCACGTTCTCCATCACAGTGGTCTGGAAGGGGGTGCTGACAAACATAGGGGCGTTGTCGTTAACGTCCACTACCTGCACCACCACCATTCCTGTGCTGTTTATCAGTGGAGGCCTGCCACCATCCTGGGCCTTAATTCGCAAATTGTATTCCCGAATCATCTCGTAGTCTAGAGGATTAATGACATCTATCACGCCTGTGGGGGCGTGAATGTGAAACTGGCCCTTAACGTTGCCACTGATGATGCTGTAATGAACTTTGGCGTTGTTACCCTCGTCTTTGTCCGTAGCATCCACCTGGATGACCTTGGTGTTAATGGCAACATTTTCTGGGACCTGAACGACGTATCTCTTCTCGCTGAATTGTGGGAAGTTGTCGTTCTCGTCCTCCACAGAAATATGGACGGTGGCCGTTGCGCTGCGCGGACCCGGGTCTTTGCCCTGGTCATTGGCCTCCACGATAAGCTGATACTGGGCCTGCGTCTCCCTGTCGGGCTTCTCTCTGATCCGAACAAGCCCATTCCCAGAGTCAATTTCAAATACAGAATTGATCCCTTCTGCGTTTACAATTTTATAGATCATATTGGCATTAGAGGGGGCGTCTCCATCAGTAGCCCGGATGGTCATCACTTCAAAGCCCACCTCAACATTTTCCCTTATGGTGACCCGATATTCTGTCTGCTCAAATACCGGACCATGGTCGTTGGCGTCACTCACAGTGACAGTGAGAAAAGAAGTGGCTGTACGTTTGGGGTTGCCGTTGTCTGACACCGTGACTTTGAAAACGTGGGTATCTTTCACTTCTCTGTCTAATGGCTGTACGGTTGTTATGCTCCCTGTCTGGGGGCTAATGACAAAAAAGTCATTAGACCGACTGTCAAAGAGGGCTTCCATGGCATACTCCAGCCTCCCCGCCTCGCCATCATCGGGATCAGTAGCCTTTAGTGTAATGACGTGCGTGCCCGCAGGCTCGTTCTCGCGTACTGACACCTGGTAGTTGGGGAGCTGGAATTGCGGGGGATTGTTTGCGTTTCTCTTTTTCCTGTGATTCCATTGAGCGGGCTTACTTTTGACTACTTTTGTTGTGAGCCTGTGTTGTTCGGGTGTTATCACAAGCCGCAAACTCAAGCGCACAGAAACTCTGCGACTTGGCGAGGTGTGCAGCGTGCAGTGCAAACTCGCCCCGGGCTGTCCTCTGTGGTCACTGCAGAAGTCCTTGACCAGCCACAAATTCCCTTGGCTGAAAGCCGCAGCTATGTCATTCCCAACACACAATGTATCCATAAGGGCAATGTTTCGTGTAAATGCAGGCAAACGTTCTGTTACATTCATGAGCACTTTACCTGCGGATAAGCAGGAAGTTGTTCCAAACTTTGAAAGTTGATTTATGTGAATGCCGGTCTTACCATACGAGTTCTTTCTTTTGTATTTGATAAAACAGTTCTGACAGTGAACAAACACATTAAAATGTGTTAAAATAACGTCTCCAGAAGAGAGGGACCCTGACCTGAAATAAACAGGCATTGGATTATTTAACGTGCGCGCACATTCCACCTTTTTTGACAAACGGACAAGTCCCCTCTGCCATTCCACTTGCAGAAAGTTCTGAATGAATTTAGGGGATAATGTCCTGTCGATTTTATACGTCCAACCAGGGCCAATGGAGAGGTTTGTTAAAATGGTCCCAGGTTGTAATGTCGCTGAAAGGTGCAACTCGAAACATCCAACCAGCTGCACGCTAAACAGAACGCAAACACAAAACCAAATACAAAACATCGGTAATTCCATGGTTTAAAAGTGGCAAATCCCATTCAGGCTTGTCAAAAATACATCCATAAAGGCATTAACTATCCTTCTCCAAACAGCGCGTTTTAGTTTTATTCCTCATTGTGAGGTTTTAAATGGAAAAAAGACACTTGATATCCATAGTATCCACGGAGCGCAGCCGCGTTATCCCATGGCAAGTTTTAAATGACTACAAAATGGCTCCGCGTCTCCCCTTCTCTCCTCCTCAGAGGCTGATTTACATAAACCTGCTGCTTCTGTCCCACTGGGACACGTTCAAGGGGGGGCTTTTTTTCTCATGGAGATTCGGAAATGTCTTTGCTGGGCATGCCTAACGAGAGCGCGCAAGTGCATTGTTAATCCAAATGAGTGATAGTTTGTAAATGTGCATTGTGCGTCTTAAAGCGCAGATCCACCCATTGTGTTTTTTGAAAAGGTTGATTAGCATCAGTTAATTTCTCCTAAATTCAGCGATACACTTGGCGACACTCGAGTATAGGCTATAGTGTCTTGAGGTATCAATGAATACGCAGAAGTAGTTGTTGTGCATACTCTTTAAAGTATATCTAATAAGCAAAAGCGCTAAATGTATTTTAATAGCCATTCTATAAAACGTTGCGTTGTTCTATATCAATTTGGAATATTCTAATTCGATACATGTGTATCACAATATTAACCAAAGCCGACGATGAGTAGACATATAGCTTGTGTAAGACTGCCCTCTTTTGGTCTAAAAACTATAGAGCAATGTTATTGAACCGGTCAAAGGCTATAGCCTACCATAAGTGTATAATACATGTTTTTATCTTATATAAAAATTTTTTTTTTTTTAAATAACTAAATATAACATCATAACATTTCATGTGTATTAACTTCTAGTTAGTATTGAGCCTAATACCTCTGTGTAAATAGTGCAGCTCAATCCAAAATATTACAACAAAATAAAAAGACACTTGCAACCTTAATAGTGAAATAATTTATATAATTCCAAATTTCCAATATAGTACTATTAATAAAATAATTACATTACTGGATGCTGATGTCTTTCCACATAATTCAACTTTTTTAATCAATTAGTTTGCCATTTTTGCTCCTATATAGTAGAGCATGTGCATACACACACATCCGTTATAACTGATGATTCTCCCTAAATGTTGATTTAAATCATAAATCAGTAACACAGCATAAATACAAAGTAAAACAGACATGTGCAATCAGTCCTCAGACACCTGTCAGTCAACTTATTAGTGACCATGTTGGGTACAAAGGGCATCCTCTTCTCATCTCACCCTACATATTTCTTAGCTCACTTGCCTGTAGTGATTGAGCACCACTCCACCTACACTGTTAGCTGGAGATGACCCAGTGAATCTTCATATGACCCAGTGAGACTTTATGAGAACCAGTGAGTCATTATGAGACCCAGTGAGTCTTTATGGGACCCAATGAGTCTTTATGAGAACCAGCGAGTTTTTATGAGACCCAGTGAGTCATTATGAGACCCAGTGAGTCTTTATGGGACCCAGTGAGTCTTTATAAGACCAAGTGAGTCTTTATGAGAACCGGCGAGTTTTTATGAGACCCAGTGAGTCATTATGAGACCCAGTGAGTCTTTATGGGACCCAGTGAGTCTTTATGAGAACCAGCGAGTTTTTATGAGACCCAGTGAGTCTTTATGGGACCCAGTGAGTCTTTATGGGACCCAGTGAGTCTTTATGGAGTGAATGAAACGTTCACAACTGGAAACAGGGTTCTAAAACTGTCCATCCACACCAGTGACTGGGGGGAGGGGCAGTGATTGCATCCCTCAGCTAGATGGCTGAGGCGTTCTCTGCCCTTCATCGTCCCGTGAGGCTGCTAGCGCTCGTTCGCGGCCCAGCTGCAGGGTGTATTCGCTCGGCCCCAGGCTGACGATCTTCCCGCTGCCGAGACACTCGTCTCCCTTGTAGAGGACAGCGAACTGGGTCACGTGAGCGAGACAAGAGAGGAGGAGTCGGTTGGAAGAGGATCGTAATATAAAGCACCTAGAAATTAGATTTATGCACATGCAAACCTGTATGCTATTCTTTCAGAATGCTATTCTTTAGCGACTTGTGTTCTGGCATTACCTGTCCAGGTGTTAGAGCCCTGAGAGGCTGGGACAGTGTGATCCACAGAGAGCCGTCCATGTTCAATGTCACACTACAAGGTGCTGCAGAGAATATATTAGTATTGTGACAATTAGAAATTATTTCAGGATATTAAAGCACCACTCTGTTAACCTAGCAGTTATGGCATGAAGTGCGTATTATTACGACTTCAGCTGCCAGCTTAGCTGTTGCTCTGCTGAACTCAACTGCTGAAGCTAACTATAGGCTGGTAGCAAAACATATTTAAATGCTAATTAAATTACAACTAACTCTACAGATAAGTTAGTGGATAGGATTAGTGGAACAGGCTAGATGTTTAACATCTGGAACAGGCTAGATGTTTAACATCAGTCTACTGTTAACTTGCGTTTTTATACAAAGTTTTTAAATGGGGAAAACATGAATATTCACCGTCAAACTTCAACAATGCATTGCTCTGTAGGCTGGAAACCAATTGCACTTACTAAGAGGCATCTGGTGGATGAAGCGGAAGTAGCATTCCATCATTTGTGCCCTGACCAGCTCAAGAGGCGGGTCTACTGCTATCCAATGGAAACGGTCCGTTTTGAGAGTATCGCGGAACAGAGCTGGGTGATTTGTAGTGGGACCCTGAGCCATTAGGAGATTTAAAGGCATGTCTAAGTGTTGGTAGGTAACTTCATATGTGAGGAAAAACATCTCATTCCAGAGAGGGTGTTTAAATATATTGAGAGTACATGCATAACAGCTCAAAATGGTGCACGTGATTTGACAAAACATGTTCATTTGAGTTTTTAGTTAGAAACCAGCTAAATGCAGATTGTTAAAGTATATTTCTAAAGCATGCAATAAACTGATTCAAGGTGAAAGTACTCACTGCAAATATTAAATATTAGTCTCACTTATTCTGGACCTCTACAAACATCCATAAGACCCTAATTTAGATATTGGAAACCATTAGAACATTCTCAAAATAACCAGCACCCTCCCCTTTGTGGCCACAAGTGAGTGCTACAACATTGCACAATGGAATTTAAAGGAAATTGCTTAGTATAAACAAAAAGGCACATTTTTTGTGTCACTACAATAAATTTTGCAATGTTATCTTGTTGGATGAGAGGTTTATCTCAAACTTGACTTCATCCAATTAAAAAGCATGCTTGAATGTAATGAGGCATGGGCAAACTCAACAGCTGAATAATAAGACAGACTTAGGACCTCGAGACAGGACTTAATGGAATACTGAGTGAAACGTGTTCGTGAGCCTAAAGACCTGAACCCTTCTTTTGTTACACAGTAGCCAGTAGAAAAAAAGATGGCGTTCTACGGCGTCTTTCTCACCACAAACACGTCTCCGGTGGTTATGTCTTTGTCCACTACAAACCATGGGTCTTTCTGTCCTCCTATACGTGCCCTCTGCCCTAGAGTCAGAGTAAACCAACCTGGATGGACCGGAAAAGGATAGAACTGACATATAATGTGCAGCAACAATGTGGGTATGTGTATTTCTCATGATAGATGGATGTACACTGTATGGTCCGATACATGGTTTGCACTAAATGTATGATTTTGTAGTAAATTATACTGTGATTGAATGATATGTTAATAGTTAATGTATGTTGTAAAATATTATAGATATGTTGGCCCTGATGACATTACTTTAACCAAAAGTTGTCTTACAACCATTCAGCTCCTGACAATTAAAATAACTGGAAGTCGCTTTCAGTAAAAGTGCCTGCTAAATACTGCAAATGTAAATTAGCCACTAGGTTTACTATTTACCTTTATGTTGGCCCATAACCTTTCCATCCTCAATAGAGACAAGGTTTCCAGGCTTAGGTTCTAGATACTGGTAGAAGAAAAACAACATATGTGTATATTGATTATAGGCGGAGGAAATCATAATAATAATAATAATATTTAGATAGTTCACTCTTCAGTTTGGTTGGTTTGAAAGCGATTACATGGTGGCATAGTTTTGTTCAAAGTAATGATATTTGATGTTGTCTGGCACTAGATGTTGCATTAAGCACCAGCAGCTCAAGACCAAAACGTGTTTTGAGGGACGAACAGACGGATGTAGACACACACGGCAGGACCAGCTAATAAAACAAAAAAAACCTCATGACAACACACGTGGAGTGTGATGTCATTCTCTGCTCAGGACACCATTACTCCATTATATCTTTACACGGAAAACAGCTGTTTTGCTGCTATATTCATGTTTAAAATATAATTAAAATAAAAAACACAAGTAATGAACTGGGTGAACATTCAGGGTTCCTGTGACGCCATAGTGCAATCAAGGAGCTACATATTCCAGTGAATCGCAAATTAATCACATTCATTGTTATTACATAATCATACACATTGTCAATACTACTTACCTCCAAAATGAAATCTTCAAACTTCCGTTCTCCAATAAAACAAATGGCCATGCTCTGAAAGCACATTCAGACAATATTACATTTGTAAAATAACATTTAGAACCGTCTAGGTTATTAGAGCGGAAATAAACAAACAATAGGTGCACAGTACCTAATACAGCAGACTAGATCAACCTTCTACTACAAAATGTTCTTGAAATAATGTTCAGCCCACCTCTTTCTTCTTCAGGACATGGTGAAAACCTGCTTCTGCAGCAATCTTCCTGACAAAGTCCTTGGTGAGCCCAGCCAGGGGGAAGAGTGTTCGCCGCAAGGCATCCTGGGAGATCTGGCTGAGGAAGAAGGTTTGGTCCTTGAGGAGGTCTGCTCCTTTATACAACCTCACCGCTGGAGAAGACAACACAAAATAACAATGTTATGTTATCGAACAACTGGTAAATGATGGTTTGCTACTACATCTCTATTGAGAGAGCAATGCAAGATATAGCAGAACAATTGAAAAAGAAAAAAAAACTTTAGTTGGATATTTCACAAACATTCCAACATCATGGTAAGGAGAACCCAATACATCTATGGATGTATACTTAGCATGATTAGACTATGGACATTTCCACCAACTCCCAGTTAGCCGGCAGAATATTCAGTCTAAATGGAGAAAATGTCTGTCCAAAATTAACGTTGGAAATGAGAATGCTCTATGGCCTTAAAGTGTAACTGCACCCCACCCCTGACTCCACCCACTACAACTTTGAAAACTGTGTCAAGGAGCTGAGTGAGGGAAGGGGAGGGGCTGAAAGGGGAGCCCTATTAACATTACTGTTAACATTTTAATTTGATGACGTATGAGAGTACTAAGTGTACCGTTGAAAACCAGCCAGGACTTGAGGTGATTTTTAACGGATATGATGTGTAGGTCTGTTTTCAGCCGATGAAATTCAGATTTTTATAGAAACAGGTATTTTGTCAATATTAACACCAGCATTGATGTGTCTCATCAAAGATCAACCACAGTACTTCATTTACAGGGTGCAGTTACACTTGATGACTGATGAAAACAATTAAGAAGTCTAAAAACTGACGATTTCTGTTCTCAAAGCGATCCCTGAAGAGTGTGGTGGGCGTAGGCACATGTTCTTGTTGGAATACCTCCTCATCCTCTTGGGAAGTCCGTGCATAGTGACCTGTGGCCATAGCATCCGCTCCTATTTCAAATTCCACGACATGCTGAAATTATGTACATTTCTATACAAGATGTTAACAAATAAGTCAATGGGTGCAAAAACTCTCATACTTACCCAAATTATTTATTGCATACTGGTAGAAATGGTTGAATTTGATGTGCTTGTTGCAAAGTATGTCTGGATTTGGGGTCCTGCCTTTCTCATATTCTTTTAATAGTTTACTGGAGAGTAGTGACATATCAAGTTTAGACAAATAATGCCACTTGGAAAAAATAGATAATAATTATATATTTACAGTATATATATAGACAAGCAGGCAAATACCTAAATACTTCATTCCAGTATTCTTTGACGTATGACACTTGATGGAAGGGTATGTTTAGTGTCCTGCAAACTCTGTATGCATCTTCACTGTCTTTTTCAGTAGTACACACTCCTTTCTCATCCAACGGGTCCCAGTTTTTCATAAAAACACCAGTTACGTTATAACCTTAAGACAAAGCAACATCATGTATTAGAAATTACTCCGTAAGAGACCAGGATAAACACGTTAGCTGCTCCATAGTAGTGTTGTGGGCGTGTGTGTACTGCATAGCTTTTGAAAAACTAATATACTTTCTCACCCCTTCGCTTAAGTACAAACGCAGCGACCGAGCTGTCTATACCACCGGACATCGCGCACACAACGTGTTTAATGAATTCCATGCTTCTCTTTACGTGTATTGTTTTATTACTCATGAAAATAATAAAAGTTGGACAACTCTGGTAAAAGACGCCATGATGGCTGTGCGTTTAATAATTGTGTCCGACTGGAATCTTCGCCTAAGATGTTTAATTTGACAGTATCGGCGTTTTCTATAGTTCCACCGTCACTCCATGCACTTGTAATTTACTGACTGCACAAAATAACAGAAAGCTAGTGATAAGGTAAGTCGCTACAGGTATAATACACATAAACACATGAACAACACACGTTAATTTGGTGTTTTTTAACTGGTAATACTAATACCGGTATAATTCACTTTGTGTATGGATCCAGTAAGGGGCGCTAGGGAACAAAAGAGATTTTATATTGACCAGTTGTGTTGTTATCTGTACATCTAAACACGTTGACGCCATGGCATTTAAATTAAATACATAAAAAGCAGACCAAGGTGCGTGAAACCTGTGACTTTTGCATCTGTACCCCGTCTGTTTTTAAAACAAGCAATATTATGTAGCGACATTTAGACATTGCATGTATTTCCCGCTAGATGGCGACAATGCTTCGTTTAGAATCTCTAAAGCATTGCCGCCATCTAGTGGGGATTACGCGTAATTTCTATCGTTGGTAATAAAAACTATACAATTTAAACTAGATTAACGCGACCGTGAGGCAACAGCTTCAGTCGTATGAAAACTGTCATTAAAATTATGCAAGTGCAACCAACATAGCATTGAAGTTGTCTCTGGGTCTACATCGCATCCATCGCATAGTCTACCCTACTGCATATCCAGTTTATCCTATTATTGACAATTGAAATTTGACAACAAGACCTAATGGGCTCTAGCTAGGAATGGGTAGTATTTATTATACATGTGTTAAGCAAAGAA